>VDFB02264601.1:0-41010 GCA_007258455.2 Sequoia sempervirens
TGAGGGCCCATATTTTCTCAAGATAGTTGATTGTTTAGGGCATCACAAAGATGTTGATTTTTAGTTTGAGATTCTCAGGGATGCTATTGAGGAGGTTGGGCCACAAAATGTGGTCCAAGTTGTGACAGATGCTGCACATGTGTGCAAAGCTGTAGGGAGACTTGTTGAGGCTTCTTATAGGCATATTTGGTGGACCCCATGTTGTGTGCATGCCATGAAAATGCACTCAAGGACATGGGAAAGATTGATTGGATTAGAGCAGTGGTTAATGATGTGAGAGATGTGTCAATGTTTATTTGCAACCACCACACATCACATGCACTCTTTAGGACCTTCGCTAAGGAGTTCCTCAAACCTATTGATACGAGATATGCTTCCTAAGAGGCACTGCAACTCATGGTCATGACAATAGATTGGAATAGGTGGGCCGAGTCTAAGATAGAGTAGGGGAGGAGGGTGAAGGATACAGTGAAGAGTGATGTGTTCTGGGGTGATGCAAAATATCATTAAACTAGTTTCCCAGGCTATCAGGTATGGGGATGTGGATGCACCTAGCCTCGGAGAGGTGTATGAGTGCATCGATTCTATGCTTGATCAGATGAGGGCTGTTGTGTGAGAGAGGGACCCCACATTAGCATTCTACCACGAGCACATTCAGCCAATCGTTCACAGGAGATGGGAGAAGCTCAACACTCCCTTGCACATGGTAGCCTATGCACTTAATCTTAAGTGTTACTTGACTAGGCCTAGTAGAGTCACACCGATAGAGGATGCAAAGGTGAAGGAAGGGTTCTTCAGGTGCATTGAGAGGATGTATGATGCTATAGATGCCAGCGTGATTCACTCAACACTCCCTTGCACATGGTAGCCTATGCACTTAATCTTAAGTGTTACTTGACTAGGCCTAGTAGAGTCACACCGATAGAGGATGCAAAGGTGAAGGAAGGGTTCTTCAGGTGCATTGAGAGGATGTATGATGCTATAGATGCCAGCGTGATTCACACTAAGTGGACCAAATTTTCCACTCTTAGGGGTTATTCAGATGCAGCCAAGATGGATATGCCAACTATGGCGCATGAGGACCCAATTTTGTGGTGGACTTGCCATGGATCAGGATCTTTGACTACCACTCTAGCCATCCAATTGTTATCTCAGGTTTCTAGTTCTTCAGCTGCTGAGAGGAACTGGTCTACATATAGCTTCATCCACTCTTTTAAGAGGAATAGACTTACCTCTAGGAGCTTGTGGTTGTACATAGTGCTTTGCGTCTCATTGATCGCAAAACACTTTTGTACAAAGAGAGTCCAGCAGATGGGATGTAGAGCCAGAGGAGCTAGGACAAATTGATGAGGATGCTTCAATTTCGGCTTCAGATGCAGGGCTGGTTGGTGTTAGTTTGGTAGAGCTTGAGCCTGAGGATTCCAGTAGTTCGAGTGATGAGGAGTTTGGGGATGATTAGAGGCCTCCCTTCACTACATTTTTGCATTTTGTACTTATTTTGATATCAATGTATCATGCTACTCATTGTAATCATCTTTATGATATGATATTATGATGTGACATGTCATATTTTCGATATTCATATAATAAAAATCTCAAGTTCGACAATTTCATTTGTCAAATTTTAATATTTTATTTACTTTTAGTCTTTTAGTAATAGTATTCAAGGATTTAAAATGTTAGTATTTGCAATTTTACTAATTTTCCAAAGTTTAATTTGAAATGTTATTCTTAAACATCTTTTTATAACTAGTTATTCAAGTACCATATGTATATCAGCACTGCCCCCCCTCCGTCGTCCCCCCGTCGTCCCCAAACTTAGACCCCTTGCACCCCCATCCCCGAGATGCGTCCCCTTCTTGAAACTCCGTGGAACACTGTTTTCTACCTTTCAGATGCAGTCTTTTCAATGAATACAGTTATATGTTATGCAATCTAACCTCCAAGTTGTCTAGAATGACTGTTTCCTAATATAATCATTTGAATATGCAAGCAAACATTTTTATAGGGTAGAAATGATAACTTTGTTTTTTCCTTTTCCAAATGTAAACAAGCATAAAAAAAAATGCAACTACTGAGTTGATAATTCTTTCTGGAAGTTTCTGAAGTGCAGAATTAAAGGAATTATGCATATTTAATAATTGATATTCTCTGCACATAATGCTAAGGATTCTATGCCAAGCCTTAAACACTAACTGGCTGTTAACAGGGTTTTCAGCTTTGAATCTGAAGGTGGTAACTGAGAGGAGTATTCTAAGCAAAACACTATTAAATCTTTTATCATTTTGGGGTATTATAGTCATAAAATAGCAGAGATGAGATTGGATTTAACAGACTGGCTGGGGGGAGGTGAGATGACAGTTTGGTAATAATTTAGGAATGCAAAACAAGGAAAACTATATACAAACAATAACAAAACATGCAGAATATGCTCTAGTACTTACAAGATCCAATACAAACTAATTCTAATCTAACAAAACTGTGTGAGTATGTCTAGGGTTTGGTAGTATGTCAATCTTTCCCCAGGGTTCAGTAGGGCCGGGTTCAACAGTGTGAGTATTTATATATATACTTCTAATTTGTGAAAAGGGCCCACAACAGCCAGAGATTAGCGCATTTTGGATAACACTTGGCTACCAACAACAGAGAGGAATTCTTCTTTAATCTAGTTAGAGAATAAGCTGCCGAATCTAGGACAAATAAATTCAGGTAGCCACATTCACGATTTCATTTAGTTTTGCAATGACAGCCAACAATAACGACCCCAATAAAATTTCAAAGAAATTCACAAATAAGCAATACAAAGCTCAGAGAACAATGTCCGACATTTACAAACTACAAGATTTCACTCATAGGCATGAAGCCCAGCAAAAGAAATGTTGAGAAAAAATTAGAAAAATCTTATCATCATATCTACAGTTGTGCAGCCTTAGAATGACCCAATATAACTAATTTTCTGCTACTAAAGGCATACAATCTCTTCTGTAAACGTGTAACATATGATTGGAAATTCCTTTGTTTCAGTCTTGTTGAGCAATCTTCATGATATCTGCCAACCTCCTTTTAATGTTTTTCAGTGTCCTGTTTTTAATTGGTTCTGGAGAGGCTTTTTTTTTTCAGGAAATATGATGTTGAAGTTATTTTATAGCACTGCAGGCAGAAGTGAGTCGTGACCACATATCCAACAGCCGCCTAGGGGCTGCTGCAGGAGCCACTGAGCTAAATTAAGATGCCAGGAGTGGGCTGCTTTCATAAGGCACATTAAAGAGGTATAGGAGTAATCAGAAACTGCCAAAGAAATTGTCCCACAGCCGAGGGTAACTACCCTAGAGTATATTCCTTTTGCAGCCGCTCAGAAAACAATTACTGCAGCCTGTCATTGATATCTGTCGCCTAGCAAAGGAGACAATTCTGTGGGTCCCACAGAACCAGTCAGCAGACGAAAGAGAGAAAGAAAGAAATCCATGCCAAGTGAAGCCTTTGACAGGTCCCCAAATAAGTGAAAGGTCTAAAATAATTCCCACGGTAACATTGGTATTGCCCAGTATGTCATGTGGACCCCAGCAGAGTAGTCAGTGCCAAGCCTAGAGAATATTTAAAGGAAATATTTTTAATGTCTTCTTAGTCGACATCTAGTATACTGTCAACAGCAGCCAAAACAAAAACAAAACTGCAACAAACAAATCAATAAAGACCTGTAACACACACAGAAAATCAGATCAAATACCAAAATTGGGACGGTCATGTTCTTTGTGTGAGCAGGATTGCAGGAGTCCTGGTGGCTTCTGCATCATTCTTGCACCCGAGGAATACTTATATCAAGCAGAGGGGAGAAGATTCAAGAGTCAAGACATAGCCATTCAGATCACTACCCTCTACAGAAGAGTTTTAAAATCTGACACTACAATTTCACCAATTGAAACCACAGCCCCATACTCTTTTAAAAAACTGATTCTCTGCAGCATACAAAAGAGAATGGAGAATGATTGTCAGGAAGATGAGATGAGTAGAACAGAAGCAGCCAGTGGTTTACCTGAAAATCATACCCAAATGAAGCACTATCACATCCACAGGCCACAGAAGATCAGCAGCTTGCCTTTGAGTTTGAGTGCATTATCCCATATACAGTAGAAAGAAGGAGTTTCAAATTTCAATGATAAGTAATAGAATCATGTGAAATAGAGTTGCCAAAATGGTAATAAAGAGCTACCACTTTTTATGCATTGATATGATCTAACTTTGTTAAGAATAGCAGGCAGAAGATTAGCAGCCTGCGTTTGCATCCCTTATACAGTAGAAATAGTCAAGACAGAGTGGCTTTCCAATAAATGAGAGAATGATGGAAAAGAAACTGGTCAAAATGATAATAAACAGCTGTCATTTCCCTTATACTTACATGATGTTATATATACATCTTAAACTTGATGAAGTAGGAGCTACCCCATGTCATTTATAAATTATGGTAAGGCTAGGAAATTGGGTATCCATAAAGAATCAAAGATGGTTCCTTTGTAAAATAAAACTTCATTGCTAGGCTTTGTGTAAGTCATATCTCTTTCTTTTGCCAAGTAATCTACTACCATATCCTCAATTCTCCTGATATTGGGTCATGTATTGAATTTAACTTACAATTTTTAAAGTTTAGGAATAAAAGTTGGTGATTGATTTGACTAAATGCCAACGTAGATCATTAGTCTGATGTTGCAAGAAGTGACATGGCAGCTGTGTCTGATTCTCTTTTACTCGCTTGCATTTTATTTGTGCTGTGTTTTCTTTTGGGTTTACCATAGCAGATCATTAGTCTGATGTTGCAAGAAGTGACATGGCAGCTGTGTCTGATTCTCTTTTACTCGCTTGCATTTTATTTGTGCTGTGTTTTCTTTTGGGTTTACCATAGCCTGGTCATGTGGAATATGTAGGTTTCATGGAAAGTGACAAGGATATGTTGCTTTTGGACAGTTCATTATGTTTAAGAATGGAGGGTGGCCTGGAATAGGAACAGAATGGTTGAAATTTCTGTAGAGAGGTTTTTATGCATAGGCCATATAGCTACAAGTGAAGTCAATGCGCTTTCATTATTTATGTTTGTTTTGGATCACTAACTGATGTTGTACATGACTGTTGACCAATGAAAATTACTATTGTGTTCAGTGTTATGTGCTTGTACAGTTCTACACTTTATGTTCATGAATGTGAATTCATAAATTTGAAATTATAGCACTATTTATAATTTATTGTTTTTTCTGAGTTCTGTAGTTTTTATCTTTTTATATTTTACTTGTACAACTGTTTTTTATGAGACCACTGATGACCTCATCTTTTGCCATTTTATTTTTGATGTTTTCTGTGCCTTTAGAGTCTCCATTAACTTAGCTTATGCAAGGCTGATTATGAAATTTTATAAGTCTATACTTGTTTTTTGATAATAATCTTATTAGTTAGTTTGCAAGCTGGCAAATAATTGCCTTTGCTCATTTTCCTCAATGAAAATGTTAAAACTTAAAAGTCAAGCTTGTGAGATCTTGGCAACTCGGAGAGACTATTCTAATACTAATTATAACTATATTATTGTTTTTTGGTCTTCTTTCAATTATCATCTTTGGGAAAGCTGTATTCTACAGCTGGCTACAAAGAAAACAAACGTATATTATCTGTGTTTTGGTTTATAATGGGTTTGAAGTGTTTTATCACTTTTATGGTTTCCACTGAAAATTCAAGCTCTAGATACATCATGACAATGCATAGCCTAGATTTGAAAATACGGTGCTAATACGAACAACGCATAGTCCAGATTTAGAAATATGTTACAGACAATGGATAAAATAGATTTAAAAAATACAGACATCTATATCTAACACTCTTTTTTACATTCCAGATTTTTACATGGAATGGTGCCACTGTGGAAATAGATGGTACTGCAGAAGTGGCCTATGTTGCAGATGAGGTACTCTAATTCTCAATTCTTTTCTTGTACGTGCAGTTAATTAGAGGATGGAGCTTTTGCTTTTTTTTTTGTTTAGTTAAAATGTAACACTTGTGCTATTTAATTTTGTTTATTTATTATTTTGATGTAATTTTTATGAATGGATATTAAACAGACACCTATGGTGAGCTATGTTAATGTGCATGCTGTGCTGGACCGTCGTAGAGCTCGGGCTAAAGAAAAATCGATTTCTAGTTCTTCAGACTCACAGGTTGTAAGAATGAGTTGCTGAACTTCAAAAACATTTGATATGCTATGAGCTTATTAGTTTGTAAAAGTTGTCACTATACGTAAAATGTGGAAAATTTGATATGTCAATTGTATGCTGCCTTTCTTGAGACAATGTATTCACAATTTCACATTGTCAATAACTAGGAAACATCACAACCTTCTTTGAATATCCATGTCACAAGAAATAGAGATATGGCAGACATAGGCAAATTCCTTCCAGTCACACCTGAAGGAAAGATGACATTTATGCCTAAATATCTTTGAAACTGTTTTGTTTCTAACACACATACAGGAAATAATTAAGATAGGCTATTAATCTTGCTTACAATATGGACAATCGCTTATTCTCTCTGTTGTTTGACTTTATTTTTCTATTTAGGGCATGTTGCACATATTCTGATCTTTTGTTGCATAGCTTTTGCATATTTCTCCAGACTATATATTTTCCCTTCTCAATAACTTAGATACAGCAAAACTTTCTTTTAATATCCATGTCACAAGAAATAGTCAAATAACTAACATAGGCAATTCTTTTAGCAATTCCTACGGGAAGGATGATATTTATGCAAAAATATCTTCATATTGTTGTTTATTAAATTATTTGTATTTTAAACTGTTTTCTATGATATTTATGTCACAAGAAATAGTCACATAACTAAAATAGGCAATTCTTTTAGCAATTCCTACGGGAAGGATGATATTTATGCCAAAATTAAAAATATCTTCATATTGTTGTTTATTAAATTATTTGTATTTTAAACTGTTCAGAGAATTTGTATATTTGTTTCTTTTAGTCTTTCAGTCCATAATTTTGATTTAGTAAGCAAAAATCAGATGGATACAGATAAATGGGCTCAACTCTAAACAACAATATGAATTGTATATAATTTGCCATTTATTAGACACTTACTCAGATAACTATAAAATTTCACAATTTGTCTTAATTATAGCCTTGAGGTAACACCTGGAAAATTCATTTCAGTTAATTACCTTAGATGCTAATTCAGGGACCAAGAGTTATTGTGGTTGGGCCCACTGATTCTGGAAAAAGCTCTTTGTCAAGGATGTTACTTAGCTGGGCTGCAAGGTTGAGCTGGAAACCAACATTTGTGGATCTTGACATTGGGCAAGGATCGATATCCATTCCTGGAACCATTTCGGCAACTCCCATTGAAATGCCAATTGATCCAGTCGAAGGAATACCTCTGGAGATGCCTATTGTCTACTTTTATGGGCACAATCAACCAGGGTAAGACATCTTTACTGTTCTAACTTCTAATGGCATACCAATTCATAGCTATCATTTATGCTGCAGTCATATGTCAAAAATATAGTATGCCAAAGTTAACTGTTGTACAAGGTCTAACAATTATCATTTCTAAATGTTGAGTTTTGCTGATGTTCTAGTTTCTACTGGAATTGGTTGGATGAAATACAAAAGATATGCTAAGATATGGCACCTGCAGTGTGAACCCAGGTTTGTACAAAGTAATGGTGAAGGAGCTTGCTAGAACTCTGGATTTGCGGTTTGCTGCCAATGCAGATGCTCGAGCAGCAGGTATGGTGATCAATACAATGGGCTGGGTGGAAGGCCTTGGTTATGAGGTGTGCATCGAAACATCACTTAGTTTGATTTTGAAATCCTTGATATTGAGTTTGCTATCTTTACTTATCAGAATATATGAATGCTATTAACATTTGGGCTGTACTTTTTGTATCTATGGTTGATAGTTGATTCTGCATGCTATTGATACGCTCAGGGCAGATGTGATACTGGTTATTGGACAGGTAATATTAGAGCCAGATAATATCATCACAAAAATTGTTTGTTGATATGGTAGTAAATGTTTCCTTTTGAAAATATCAGATTTTCATGCATTTTCAAGCCACATATTCATCAATGGATGTTTTTAGGAAGTAGAAGTCAACTCAGCTGTTGACTAATAAATTTGAGATGTCGATAAATTTCAAAACTAACCATATTAAAATCCATCTCTTGTTTAGATGTCAGCTGCTTTTTCCATTATGGTGATGAAAGAATAGTGAACTTAATGATTAATGTGCTGCAAATTCCATTTTTATGACAAGGGGTTTTTATATCTGAGATTATGCATGACCTCTATGTTGAATTTAGAGCACAAGACAAAGCTTTGAAATGGATAATTACTACTTTTATTCTGGACATTTATTGCAGGGTAATACAGTATTATAAAGAGTTTGCTTGTTTGTTTGTTTTATGCATGGCATAGTTCTCAAGTGTTATATGTAGATTCACATCATGCTTTTGCAATAATGCCTTGCTATTTATTTGTAGATCTCTCATTTATCCCCTTTGATTATTTTTGCACTCTTGCATTGGATACTTTTTAGTAAATGGTTTGTGTTGAAGTGATATCCTTCTTTATATATAAAAAGAACTGTCAGTTTAGTATTGATTTGTTCAATCCAACATCAAGTGGCAGCTTATCCAAACTCGTTATTGTAGAGGTTCCTAGATTAAGGGGTGGCACATTTCTTACTGAAATCAAGTATAGTTTAATTGCATTAATCTTAATGGATTTTTCTGTCCCTACTATCACAATTAGCAGATTATCTTCAAAATCAAGAGTTGGTGGATTACAATCAATGCGTATTTTAGGATTTTGTTCTGTTTTGGTCATTCTTTTGTTAATAGGGGACACACTATGACAAGTATAACAATTGCCATTGCCCGTCCCTCTTTACTGATCTTTGATATAAAATTGTGGAAAAGACCTCTTCTACAAATCTTAGGTGAGATATATAAGAATGTTTAATTGTGTGCTGACTCTAAATGGCTTGCATGCTTGTGAGTTTCTTTGTTTTGCGAAAAGCACCTATTTATAATTTTTAAGGCGAAACTATAATTTTCAGATTTTTGATTACCTTGGTGACTTTGTTTTTTTGTTTCTATTAGGGGTTTATCTTCAATTTTCTCCTAGTTGCTTTCAATTTTAACTTGCTTGGTAGCACTGTAACAGAACATTTTCAAACCATGGTGGAATGTTTACATAGTAAACTAATACCATTGCATTGCAGTTATATGCTCTGATGTTTAATACATATATATTTTCCATATAAATTAGTTACTGTTAGTAATTAACCACTGTGCCATAGAATAAACTACATAGGAGACAGGTTGTTGATACAATCACTCAAAAGAAACTTACAATAGAAATTTTGCACAACAAATAGCATGATAATACTTCTTCATATCATGTCCTATATAGGAATACAAAGATACTTCAAGAAGAAATAAGTACTCTAAAGATTACCAGGAGACTCACTTAGCTTGGCTTGGGAGAGTAACCTTGTGACAAACCAAGTATGTAGCGTAGTTCTTTGGAAAGTGCATGTCTGGAAATAATAAATGGAAACTTTGTCTAAAGGATGCTGAAGATCTGGAATGTTATGCTCAGAGTGAGAGAGTCACTTCTCCCAAGTGAGGTAGCTCATACCAATTCACTTGATTAACATTAATTACATCATGAATGCGTAGCTGGGCTTGGAGATCAAGTTTGAATGCATTGTCCCCAATCTGTTGAATAATGGTCTAGGGTCCATATAGGATAGGTTTGAGCACATGATGGTGCTGACTCTAGAATCTTTGCTTATCCATATAAAGCCAGACTCTATCCCCAACCTGGACATTGGAAGGGATGCCATGCTTATCATGCATCACCTTAGATTGGAAAGTCTGAACTGCTACTTGTCATGTCCCCTAATTTTCGCAATTCTAGATATTATAAACTATAAATATTGATATACAAATAATAATAATGCTCGATCAAAAAGCTCATACGTCCTTATCTGACAAATGAGATTATTATTAATAAAGATAATATTATTATTATTTGATTAAATACATATAAATAAATAAATAACAGAACGCATAAAAAAGAAATGTTAATAATTTAATGTTACAATTATGATTATCGGAAGATAATATTATAATCATAAGTATCAAATAATTCGACACAATTATAATTATAATTATAATAATATAATATATTCATATTATATCTGTTATCATTAATCCTAAAGAATGCCAACATATATTAATTGAATATCATTACTAATGGTGCCATTGTCTTAACGTTGGAATATATCGATATGTTGGTCTTCCCAATATTGGGCAATTAAAAACATCTCATCACCTTGGCGTATGGGAAGGTTGGGCTCATCTAATATTATTATGCTGTTTATAAGTGACATCGTGGCATTTTCTGGAAGTCTAATCGACCCATTCTTTTAAGCCGTCTATCTTGTATGAAGTCGTGGGAAGCACTTCAAAGGAAGATCATTGCTTTTGTAGCCTACGTGGCACTTGGGAAATCAGTGGTCAAATATTTAGTGTTAGTAAAAGCAGCAATAATGTAAAAAGGTAGTTTATGAAAGGTAGCAGTGGATGACGAAAGGACGTACTCCTTTGTTAAGCAATGGGTGAAAAGATGTCTCATAAGGATATAAATAAGAAATAGGAGAAGTAAGGAACGTAGGAGATGGATATTCTTACAAAAGAAATCTGAAGAATTGAACAGCAGAAAGAGGAAATAATATAAGAATATATTCCAGACCAAAGGCATAAATGAAGGAGTAATGAAGACTACGGTAGCAGTTGGGAAACTCATAGGAAAGAAATGTAGCATGAGATATCTGCTGGAAAGGTATGGTGGCTGCATGGACATAATTGGGAGGTAAGTATGGTTATACGTTGAATAGAGGTAGTCATTACTTTGAAGGAATAGTAAATTTCAGATGTATAAGTAATCTAAATTTCAGTTGAGACTTATAGACATTTTAGGTATATTGTGACTTACGAATATATCTAAATATACTGTAGTGGTTAAATATAAATAGCAAGCATATATTCAGATCAATATATTATGATTATTGACAAATACAATGTACTCATAATATATTTTAGCATATTATGATTTATGAATGTATTTGAAGATATTAGGATGGACAAGTTTATTGAGAGTTGGAATGACCTGCTAACAATTGATAAGTATATATTTAAAATATATATATATATATATATATATATATATATACTGAGAGTCATAGATACATCATGGTTGATGGACACATACAATATATACAAGATAACATATATATATAATTATATTATTTACAATGATAATGCTTGCAGCAGTTATTGAATCTTACAATTAATAATGACTCTATTATGATAAATGGTACAATAGGATATCATCTTTATAGACGTTTACTATCTACACTAATGTACTTATGAAATTATATAGGAAAGTTATTCATAAGAGAGATAAGGGAGAAATGAGTAACCCTTTGACAAGAATGAAAAATTTATATCATCTCTGATCTTATTGGACGTTATGTCTGAAATGTATTGATCTCTAATGTTTCCAATGTCTCCTTGAGAAACACTTTGAATGCAAGATTCAGGTTTGAGTGCTTTCACTAGAAAGGGGTCATTACACTACTTGAACCTATGCATGAATCTTTACTATGTACTGCATAAAATGAGAAGCCCTTGTTTGGTGTGACAAAGAAATTGGAATAAGAGCAACTAGAATCTCATATAGAGCAATAGGTTGATATCCATTTTGCACCTAATGATAACCTAAAGTGAGATCCATCTCAGTGAAATATTTGGCCTCCTTAAGATGGTCAAGAAGGTCATTGATTTTGGGCAAGGGTTATCTATTCTTTACAGTGATCATATTTAAAGTGCTATAGTCAGTGATTATCCTTTATTCATCTTTCTCCTCCTTGGGTATAATGAAATTTGGAGATCCACAAGGAGTGGTGTTGGGCATTATCTTTCCTTCTTCCATAAGTTTTTGGATTTGCTTCTCTATTTCTGTACTTTCTCTTTGTGAGAGACAATATGCTGGGAAATTTGGTAATGAAGACCTTGGAATCAAATCTATAGAATGATTGACCTATTTGAAAGGTGGCAACCCTTTCAGCTCTTCAAAAAATATTAGTATAAGCCTCAACCACATTTCACGTAGCAGGAGGTGGCAACTTACCTTCATTATCCTCTTTAGCTTTATGGATGATACAAACTGCCAACTATTTGGATAAGTTAACTTGCTTTACAATGGGATTACTTGAAATATAATATGATTTAGCACTTGACAGAAGTAGGCATATATACCTTACCATCTTTTTGGAGCTTGTAGGTGTTTAGCCATCCATCATAAGTTGCACTTTGGTCATACTATAATGGGCGTTCAAGAAGGAGATTCGAGCAATCCAAGGGTATTACATCACATTCAACTTTATCTTGGAAAGGCTCAATAGCAAAGGTGAATGCACAAACCTTGTTAATTTGTTTATAAGGTTCACGTTCTTGTACCCAACGTAATGGTATGGCTGAGGATGATTATATGTGGGGAGTTTGAGTGTGGTGACCAACCTTTCACGAACTGGATTCTTTTCACTATTATTGTCAATGATCAAGAGAACTATCTTATTCTTGATTTGATAGTTCTGAGTAAGATTTCTGGGTAAGGATAGATGCCTGAGATGCCTTAGAGTAATTCTTATGAGTACAACGATAGGGTGAAGCTCTGTAGGATTATCAACTTTTTCTAGTGGCAAATCATCCACATCTTTTGGTTTCTCTTGCTACTCTTTACAGAGGAGAATTTTCCCCTCTTTCTTACTTTGGGAGCACTTTGTGCTCCTTAGTAGACTGAATCCAATGCTTATGATAGCTAGAAAATTGTCTTTTGCTACCAGTAGCAAGGGAGGAAGAATGATTTGGAAATTTGGATTGGCTGCTAGGGTTTATATAAGTTTTAGAGGTTCCTTGTTGAATCCCCCCCCTTTAAGGCCCAACTTAGTTTTTGTAGCCATTGCAAGCTTAAAAGTTCTATCTAAAGATTCAACCCCAAACATAGCCAACTCTTTATGAAGAATAGGGAGAAGACACGATAAACTTAACTAAATACCTCTTTTGCATTTGAAACATTGAACATAATTTGGAGCTTGCTGAAGGTATCTACATATTATTGAATTGATTGACCTTAAGCTTGCTTGAGCTGCAGCCATTGAGCTAATGTGTTCTGCAGGTAGCCATGGGGTAAAATCTTTGCTTCAGATCTGCGTGGAATGTTTCACACTGATTGATCTCCTTGTCTATTGTTGCAAGTCTAATCTGATGATTTTGCTGCCAGACTGTGACTAAGTTTGACATATGGATCTCAGCCAGCTGAATCTTTTGACGGTTGGACAAATCAGGTCGAGTCTTGAAATATGCCTCAAGGCTGTGAATCCAAGATTCCAACTTCTCACCATCAAAGGTGCCACTATATTTTGGAATTGGTTTTGAGTTGGAGGCTAGGGTCTTTAGCAACATGTGGATTGACTGGAATGCGTTGGAGCACTGTCTGAAAAACTACAACCAAATCTTTCATGACACGATTTTGGGTCTCTACTTGACTTTGCAAAATATGTTGGAGTAGTGAGTACTCATATTTAGTGACTTCGTCTTCTTGCCGCTCTTAGGAGCCATCTCAAAATGATGAGAAGATCAATTTTTTTTTCTTTATGGAGGGTTTTGAAGTAAAGCACCTTTCGGAGGGGATAACTTTTTATCCACAACTCTGACTTCAACAATAAAAAATAAATGAAGATCTTGACGAGCTGGATGTATTAAATAGATCAAAAATCAGTTTGGCAACTGGTAAATCCCTCAACAACTACACAGAGGGCCTAAAAAAGAGCTGCAAAGTTTTGCAGTGTAATACCTGAGGAAAAAATAAAACAAATGAAGATTGTGAGGGTAATAGGTGGAAACCCCAAAGAGACTAGATTTAAGGGCTGCAGATGAAGATGTAGAGAGGATAACTGAGGAAAATCCTCAAAGAGACTAAATCTATGGCAATCCAAGATGAGGAATTTGGTAAACGTAGCCAAAACCTTCTAGAAGACCAGATCCAAGATCTCAATCAAATGGCTATTATACAGTTGATATGAGTGCACAAAAGAAACTTACAATAGAAATTTTCCACAACAAAAGCCATGCTAATACTTCTTCATATCATGTCGTATATAGGAATACAAAGATGCTTCAAGAAGAAATAAGTGTCTGGAAGGAAAGCATTTGGATGCTTCCAAAATAAGGCAAGTACTAAACTAATAACCAATATAATATTCTAATTTTTAAGGAAATATTATTTCTAATCGATAGACTAAGCCTTATCGGTGGTTAAGCTATGTTATTGATTTGCAATAGTTATCATTAGATTACTTGCGTAGTAGAATTTGTAACTGTCAAATTTAGGTAGTAGATGGTTTTCTGTATCCATATTGGTTACATCTTAGAGTAGTTTGCTGATTATTTTTTACGGGATTACTCATTGATTGATTCCAGCAATTAATAGTTCTGTCAGAGTCCTTTACCAGATGGACATCAACTAAGAAGAACTACTTAAATACAAGAAATTAGGGGAAGGAAAAGTAGGAAGGTTCAAATGTTCTGTGTTCTAACAAACAAATATAGGGGTATGCAAAAATATAAAGGTTCAGATTTTCTGTGTACCAACACATGAATATTCTTATTCACCAATGTATTTTTTTGTTCTTGTGACCATTTCAAAAGGAGTTGCCTTTTTCATGTTTCTGTGAGTATTTTAACAGGAATTGCTTCACAGGTAAATAACCTAAGTTGCCGGTTCTAGTATTGGTTCGGGTTCGGGTTCAGGGGTTTGGTTCGCGGGTTCAACTAAAATTTTTTTGGGGGGAGAGGGGGTCGGTTTGCAAGTTCGGCTAAATTTTTTTTTTGGGGGGGTTCAGTTCGTTAGTACAAAAAACATGTAAAATATATATATATCCTAGAAGCATGAATTAGGATTAGAATATCACATAACATCATATAAACAACAAAACCACCATAAACTTGAATGTCATTTAAAACATGCATGATAAATATTCATCGTTCAAACTTCAAGTTCAATATTACAACACTTTTAAAGTTTTAATCATCAAATGGATTATCTCAATCATCAATATCAATGTCGACATTGACATTAGATGTAGGAAGACTAGATGAATCACAAGTAGTGCTAGTGGAACTGTCATTAGCACTACTATTGTGCTCATGCTGGCTATCGGACTCCTCATATGCAATATGGTGGGAACTAGAAGCATCCAAGGCAGTATGCTCTGGTTCTATATCCCACAACTTCGTCTCCCCTTCCTTGTAGAGTCACGTTTGTGTGAAAGGAGACACAAGTTGGAATATACATATACTAAGTTCTCCGCACTTTTTGAGATCAATTTATTGCGCTTTACTGAGTGGATGAAAGAATATGTGCTCCAATTCCTCTCAGATGCAAAGGAACTATTGCAACCTATGAAGACAAAGTAAACAATTAAAGTTATACATTATAAAAAATAAAAAATTATAAATAAAACTTTAAAAACTAAGAAAAGAATGGAGACAATGCAAAGGAAATAAGATGTAATGGAGTTGTCATTTTGTTCCATCTTTCTTCAACAATTGCTTGCACTTGTTTGAAGAAAGTCTCCTCAGGGTCTTGCTCTTTCGCATTGATGGTGCACTTCATCTTCTCAAGCATTGAGTCAATGCCATCATATATCTCTCCAATGCATGGCTTGTCCATGTCAGTATAGCGAATCATAGTCAAAATGGGCTCGGTGAAACTAAGGAGATACTCCATACGATCCCACCTTGAGTCATCTAATATCATCTTCTTAATTTTTGTTGCCATTTCAGTGTTGCTTTGCCTCCATATAGACCAATTGTTGCTAATCACCATGCTAGAAAGTGCCTCTCTAACTTTCACAAGTTGTCTCAAGACGATTGTGAGGCAAAGCGGGTCTTTGCAACCTATTGCAAATTAAAAAAAATAAATTCAAATTTATAAATAAACTTTAAAGAAGAATTAGAATACACAATCAAATTATGAAAATGAAAATATTACTTCACTTACCTTCAATAGCTCCAATTTTGAAAATGATCTAAAGATTCTTTGAGACATGTGGTGGTTGGTGATGAACATTTGGATGTCCTCTGCCTCTGCATACAATTCTTTGATCCAAGCAATTTTATTCCCAATCTTTTGTAGCATAAGATTGAGTGAGTGCACCACACAAGGTGTCCAAAAGATATGTGAATATCGTTCCTCAACTAACAACCTTGCAGCTCCAATTCTTGGCGTTGTCTGTTACAACTTGAACAATGTTGCAGGGTCCCACTTCCTCAATGGCTGCAATGAGAATATTAGCAATAAATTGCCCATTTTTTACTTGCCCCTCACAATCCACGTCTTTCAAAAACATTGCCCCTTTAGGGGACACCGTTATGACATTGATCAAGGGCTGATTTTTTGAATCTTTCCAACCATCTGAAACAATGGACACACTTGTCTCAATCCATGAATCCCTTATGGGCTTCAATGAATCTTCAACCAACGTGACCTATTTTTCCAATAAGGTGCCACACACCTTCTCATAACCCAGGCCCTTGTACCCTTTTGGAGCTTCATTAACTATTCTCATCTCTTTCCAATATGAAGAACGAACAGCATTAAAAGCTATTCCATTTGCATATATACATCTTGCTACATTTTGGTCGGCAATGGCTCTACTCTCATTTTGAAATGCAAGTTCCAAATGCCCCTTTGTTTTTTTGTTTGCAATGGGTTGTACACTTTGAGTTTGAGGATCTAGAGTGGCCAAAAATAGGTGGTCTTCTACCACAATATTGGAATTAGATGGGGGCAGCATTCCCTTTGATTTTTTTTTAATAAGGGGTGATTTGATTATGGGCTTCCCATTCATCTGCTGCTTCTTGCTCCATAATGTATCCTATGACTATCTCAGATGGAATAGGTACATTGTTCTTTCCAGGGCAAGCTTTGATGCCTTTTCCAGGTATTCCACACAAATGTGCTTTCACCCTAAAATATGAACTAGAATATTGAACATCACATCCATCGCATTTCCAAATGTAACCACCACCACTTGGAACCGGTTGTATCATTTCAACATACTTCCATAGAGGAGAATTCAGATATGTTTTGAACTTAGATTGAGTTGTGGAGGTAGAACCAGATGACATTGTGATTCCTATGGCAATTTTTTTTGCAAACAACACATTCAAAACAAAAACAAAAAACTTGAAAACAAAATATTGACTTATAAAACCTAGCTCTTTTGAATCTTTCATACATTCATAGAAGAATGGAAAAACATAGATAAAATTAAACAAAACAAAGTTTCATGTTTGCAAAACAAAAAGATGGAAGAAAAAACTCAAAAGAAATGAAAAGAACTTACCTCTTTGCAAAAATATTCTTCAACAATCTTTGTGGCAGCCAATGAACACTTGCAAAGGTGTAGGAATGGCAATGCAATCGTTTGTAGAAGCTTCAATGATCAATCTTCAACTCCTTTTGTCAATCCAACAAGCAAAAATGAAAGCTCAGCCTCTTGGAATGAAAATGCTTGTTTGCAAAACAAATGAATAAGAATGAGGTAGTTTAGGTGTTTAGAGTGATTTAGAGGTCACTTTTAGGGTTCCTTTGGGAGTGGGTCAAAGTCAAACCCCAAAAAATATTAAAAAGATGCAAAAAAAAGTGCCTTTTTGGCCGGCTGGGCGCGCAGGTTCTGTCTTGGTTCGCTTTGGTTCTGCCTAGGTTCGTTCCAGCCGAACCTGCTCTCAGTTTGGCGGATCCTGCCCGGACCCACTGGTGGACCAGCCCAAGACCCAAACTTGAACCGAACCGCACCCGGATCCGGGCCTAGCAGGGGTGAACCCGGTAACAAAGTAAATAACTATTGTCAACTGTATCATTTTCTTATTTACCGAAATTCTTATCCATCTGTCTTTGCTATACTTGTGATTAAAATTATTAATTGTACTGCAACAACTTCTTGGCTTTGATATTCTCTATGGAGGTCATCTATTTACCTTTATTTGATAAACGTGCTCCATATCTTGTATGGTTTGTTATGCTTCATTTGTGTCTGGAATGACCAATAAAGGCAACAGTGTGCTTTTGCTACAAATGACTGAATAAACTTCTCAGAAGTTTTGTTTTTCTTGGCTTGAAGTACAAATAATGTGTTAAATTTACTTTTCTTTCAATGTTTAAAAGTATTTATTTATTTCTTTGCTGTATTTTTGGATGAAATTATTGCCACAGGAAAAACTTTATAGCATGCTAAAAGATATGCTGAATGGAAAGCCCAATATAGACATTGTCAAGCTTCACAAATCAGGGGGAGTAGTTTCAAGGAATCCTAAGTATCGCAGTCGAATGCGAGAGTTCAGGACACGGGTAAGAGAATTTGAGTGCATATAAATAAGAACTTCTAAAACTTAATTTTATGACTCTTTTATTCTACTTTTTTATTGCATTGTTAGAATTTTCTGTAAAGGAAATTGGTCAGTGTCACAGCTGTGTTTCATTTACATGATAATATCAATTCATTGTTTTTATACAACTATTTTTATTGCCATGTTTTTTGATAAATGTTTGCAGGTATCATGTTGCTGATATATTGGGATCTGTTCTATTAAAAAATTGAAGATAATTTGCATTTAAATAAACCCTGACACAAATTTTTGTTTTGCATGCTATCCCGCAGAACTGTTCATGGTCTTTAACATAGAAGCAAATATCTTTCTCAGGAATATCTCAGCAAACCAAAAGAGGGATACTTCCAAATTCTTGGTGCAATATCGTGAAAATATCGGGAATCCAAAAAACGAAGAAAAAAAGAAGAGAAATAATTAATGTTTTCTATATAATATTAAATTATGAGATAAATGCATTATTTAATAAATCTTAAAAGTTTATCTTTGAAGTTCAATAATGAAATTGTAAATAAAAACAAAAAAAAAGTTAAAAAAAATTACAAATGATATATTACAATTTAAAAATTAATTAGTCCACTAAAAAACTCAAAAACAAAAAATATAGAATGCTTTGATTTAATTAAAAAAAAATATTTAATTAAAAATTTAAAAGAATACATTATTTAATAATTTTTTTAAAAATTTGAATATATAAATATATTTTTTGGATAAGCACTGCCATGGGTGCAGCTCCATTTCTATTAATTTCAAAACCAAAATTACATATTTAAGGCTGGGGTCCTGCCTTACGGGCCTCACAATTGCATTACATACATCATTCCCTCAGAGAATTCTATGATTCTTTCAATCTGAGATGGAGAAAAAAGATTGACATAGTAGCTGAAAGTTTGTAAATTTTTATTTTCTAGACCCTCCTTGAACAAGACCAATGCCTGAGTGGTGACTTTATTCCTTTTGGCTGCATTCACATCAAATATCCCCGCTATCTTTCCCTCAAAAAGTCTTTGATATGAAGGAAGTCCACCAATGGTAAATGATTGCACTGCCATGGAAAGTAGGTGGTTAGAGACAACCTTTAAATTTAAGTGACAAGAAGTAAGCAAATTTATGGCCAAGTTAATAAAAAGGGTTAACTGTTTTCTATATGCCTCTGTAGTCTTTGCAGATATTGTTGAACTCTTTGTTTCAGATAGTGAGGGGCTTAGTGTTTTTTCAACTTTGTATTGTTGAAATTAACAGTCAAAGAAACCAAGATACTTCAGAAGATTGAAATATCAATCTGTTTGTCTTGTAGGAGTACTTCTATGGTCCCAGTAATGACTTATCCCCTCATTCCAGTGTTGCAAGTTTCAGTGATTTGCGTATATATCGAATTGGTGGAGGTCCACAAGCACCTCGTTCTGCCCTTCCAATTGGTGCAGAACCATCAGCAGATCCTAACCGTGTTGTTCAGATCAATATAAACAGTGATCTTCTGCATGTTGTACTTGCTGTTTCTTATGCCAAGGAGCCTGATCAGCTACTCACTAGGTACGAGTTGTGTTGAGATATTTTTTGTACTGCTTACTGCATTGCTTTTTTCTAGGGTATTTCTTTAATGGTTTGGCCATTTTCTTATTTGTGTATCTAATTATTCTTTCTTATAATGGATTTGCAGCAATGTTGCTGGATTTATCCATATTACAGATGTTGATGTACAAAGGTGAGCTGAAAACATCTCTTGATTTAGTATCAGATTCATTCAAATTTTAGAACTATGACCTTTATTTTATATTCTATATTTCAAACTAGTCTTCACAACAGAAATATTAATGCTTTTGCAGAATGAAGATTACTTATGTTGCTCCATGCCCTGGGGAGCTTCCTAGTAGGTTGCTTTTGGCAGGGTCTCTGACTTGGATGGATGAAGCTGCTTATCGTGCTGGATCATAGTTTGTCTGGATTAATATTTGGCATCATATATTTTTCAAGGGGCAATATCTCCAAATTTGTCTTCAAACATGGCGTGAGCAAGCCAGCCTCATTTGATTGTTTTCCATTTCTGAGATGCATAATATTTGGTGGATCTCAATTTTAGTGGAAAATGTTTTGACCAAAGGTATGCTAAAAATGACCTGAAAAAATGAGCTCTGCTTGTACAACTATAACATCATTAACAGATTCACCATCCGTTCTATTGAGGTTGAGCTAAATATCAATATTTGTAATTTACAAACGGCCTGGGATAATATTGACTAAAGAGCTTCCTAGGCAGTCTGACGGCTAAATGTTAGCAATACATTTTCTAATGTTCCTTGGTGTAAAATATGGCCGTTGTTCAAGATGAAAAGAGTATTGAGTTTGATTAGGTGTGTTACTTCGATTGACTTATAAATTTTCTGGTAATTCAATAGATTAATTCATATTAATCAGGCATCTTATATAAATTAAATTTCATAAATGTTTGTTCCTTCATATTCAACTTAATTGAATAAATGATACATATGTATATTGAATTACTTACCACTTGGAATAGTCAAATGTTCGTTCAGGTTCATATTCAAGTATTAGATTTATATAAATACCTCAAGGTATTGCAATGCTCTTGTAGTTTGAATGTTCACACAACTGATACTGAAGTTTGATTGGGTGGCTTCTGCCTTTGCAATCATCTTATCCGACTTCAGCTAGACTTGGGGCAAATTAAATTTGAAAATACACTGTAACTGGAAAATGTGTCCACCTTACTGGTCTTGAATTTCATGTTTATGGAAATAGCATTTCTATCATAAGCAATGCTCAAATGTTAAGCATATGGATTGTATTTTAATATACTGAAATTTCCCAGTTACAAGGTGCATATCTTATGATTTGAAGATCAATGGTCAATTGCAATAGCAGTTTCCTTGACATTCTTGATAACTCTCTTTGGCTGAAGTCTCTGATGTTCTCATTGAAACCAAGATTTTTTGAATCGAGAATTGTGGTAGGCTAATTGACAATCATGTTTTAAAAAAAACCTTTACATAGCAGTTGGTGGTGCGGCTGTGGTTGCCAAATATTGGGCATTGGACTTGTTGACAGAAAAGTCATGTCAAGTTTTGGCAAATTTTTTAGTGCTATAAGTGTTGTTTATGTTACAAGCTACTAGTGAGGTGACATGATTGTTTCATCCTCAGACTAAAAGTCAATGCCAATGCCAATGATAGTCCTCTTTCTACCGACAATGTGAGGGTAAGAGATGCCGGTGAAGTTTATTTAGGCATCCTTAGCCCAATTATTGAGAATATTCTTGTTTTTTGATTAGATTTTTATTTTACAAAGATACATCATTGCATTAATAGGTTGGCTGATATCAGTTGGTATGCGAGTATATAGGCTACCATGTACAATCATATCATTCAAATGGACATGGACCACAATTGTGACTCATTTTAACACTTCTGTTCGATGAATCTGAACTAAACCCAACAAAGAGCATTTGCTGTTTTGTTTATTGCCTTTACCTTCATCATATCTTACTTTGTGTTACCTTGCACTGAAGGTGTCACTCTCCAATTGTGCACAAGTATCCCACCTGTCTAGCACACTTGCTTGAAAAATATCTTATTTGATACTATAATCCTTCACATGGACGATAACACATGCTCATCTAGTAGTTGTTTGACGAATTTCATGGGTGCACTACAAACCATAGATGTAAAACTCGCAAAAAACTTGGCGAGTTGTTTGCATGTCAAGTTTTTGCAACATTTACTTGCTGAGTTTTTGGTGATTACTCACCAACTTTTACTCACCCATTTTTTGAAAAAACTCATCAAGTTTTTGAAAAAAACTCGCCCAATTAAAACAATAACCCACACGATTGGAAAATGGTTATTTCGACTTGTTTTTTTCACTCTTTCATTTGCTTTGCTTCAGAAAAAACACTAAAATGATGTGTTCCATGAATGTTTGTGTGGCTTTGATAGTCTTAATTTGGGTTTTATTGTTAATGCAAAATGATGTACAACATGAAGGTTTGTGTTGTTTTGGAGGTCTTAATTTGGGCGCTACCCTCAGACCCTTGCTGAAGGTGTCACTCTCCAATTGTGCACAAGAATTCCACTTGTCTAGCACACTTGCTTGAAACATATCTTATTTGATACTTACGTTCACACAATGCTCATCTAGTAGTTGTTTGTCAAATTTCATGGGTGCACTACAAACAATTAGCAGATTCCTTCATATCATCCATCACCATCATTAGAGAAAGGGGGAAGCACTCGATAATCCCCATCAAGCATTCCAATCCACATCCAATATTGATCACCAGGTAGATCTTTTGACATTTGTTTGCTCCTTTTATTGTATCATGCTTCCTTTGGGGCCTTGATCATTGTAGGGGACATGATTGTGGGTCTCGCCTGTATAAATATGGGCTCAGTGTCTTATATAAACATCTTTTGGTGCACTAGGTAATATTGTTGTTTCAAGATTGTGGTGCTTAACGTCCTGTCTGGGATAGAGTTCTTGAAATGTTTTTGTGTTTTGTGCGTACTCATGATCTTGAGATGGAAGTGGTCTATTTTATTCATTATCAATTTATGTTGTGTGATTTCATTAATGTGTTAATGAAATGCGTTTACATTTGATGGAAGGGCTACTTTTGGTAGGAGAGTCAAATTGATCATTTTTTTCTTACACATTACCTCTTTTGCTTTTTTTTTTATGAATTATTATCTTCTTCTAACTATGCTCCCTATCATATTTACAGTAGAGTAGGCTAGCATCAGAAGTAGCTTGTTGACATCCTTGCATTTTAGAGCAGAATTAGTTTAGACAACCAACATTGCCATACAAAGGAGCCAATTTTTTTCTTTTAGATTCTCATTGTGATTTGAGAAAGATGATATGGTGCAACAAGTTTCTGAGTTGCGTGGATTTTTGGAAGCAACAAATATTGCACATCTATCACCTTCAAAATCAACTGGGTATGGTGACCAGTGCAACGGGGATCTCCTTCCATTCTTTTGCCTCCTAGTTGGGGTTGTGCTCTCCCTTTTGCTAGCTCTTACTCCTGCGTGTTGGTTTGAAAAATATCCATTTATGGTTCTCACTTAGAATGTGTGTTATGTCCCCTTTTTGCACCTAATCAGTTGGAGAGTTCCATTAGCCTTTTCCAGGGTTCTCGTAGGCTAAGTGGAGTTGGTTAGGGGATTTAGAGCCTGTGTTGGGCTCTGTGGTGGTTTTTAGTGCTTTCTGGCAAGGGTCACTGTTTATAGCAGTGGCCATTTTTAGTACTTACTATTTATAGTAAGTCATAATGCATCTCGGATTGTGTCAGTTTGGTGTTTGGGAACACTTACTATTTTTAGTAAGTGTATTTTTGGCAGCCGATCTCAACCTCTATTACTCTAGTAGTGTAATATTTTTTGTTCGAGCATTAGTGAGCTCTAAGGTTAATCAAATTAATATTTGTATTTTTTCGTCACTATGTTATAGTCACTTTAAATTTAAGTGACAGTCATGTGTTCATCAAAAAGGACCTTGTCTCACACTTAGGGAAAGGTGAAAATAAAGTTGTTTTAAAAAGCCAAATTCTAAGCCTCCAAAAGTGGACGCCAATCTCGGGGAGGGATACGGATTTTAAAATGAAATTAAAAGTTCATGAAAGGGGCGTGGGAGTCTTGGAGGGAAAAGTTTTCAAACTTGGTTGCCCTAATTTCCCTCTTTCTTTTATAAAAGCATCTCTTGGGCTCTCATTTTGATCTCTCTTTTGGCAATATAACAGGATGGTGCTGGAATGCTTCCAGGGTTTCATTTCTGTGAGTTGAGGACCAAAACCCTCACCGTTTGAAGCTGCTTTTGGTGGTGAGAGATCCACCTTAGTCGAGAAAGAGTGGTTCTACTTCAGGAATCACAGTTGCATTTACAAAGTTCCAGTTTTATCATTTTGGAGGTTGAATAATGAAGATTTTCTCAGTGTTTTGATGTGGGGTTGAAGGGTTTGGTGTGCTTGTTGGTTTGCTTCTTTTTGGTGGTGTTTTGGAGGTGTTAGGATGCATTTTTAGAAGTCTGATTTACATTTCTAGAATTTTGGAAACCCATTTTTTGATAGTGGTTGAAGGTGAAACTCGTTCATAACTCTGCATGTGGTTTGCAACTCATTATGGGTATTGGTTCATTGAATTCCTCCCTCTTGGGTGCCACATTTAGAGTGATCATTTGGATTTATTGGTGAAACATTGAATTTAGAAGGCAAGTCGCCCTCTTAGGGAACCATGCCAATCTGGGTTGTGTGAAAACTCAGGTCTGCTGCTACAGGGGTTTGAAATATGCAACTTTGGGGTTTGTAATAGCTGCCTCTTGAAGTGACATGGCTTTAATTGGTTCGTGTGTGAACATACCCTCTCTATGGTGAAAGTTTGCAATGTATGGTGATCGTATATGATTGTTAAAGCTTGTATCAGGTCTTAAAGTACTTACTTTAAGTCTGATTTTTGTTGTAGTTCATTACCAAATGATATGTAAAGAATTTCCAAAGATGTTGGTGCAAATGTTATGTTGATTTCCTTTCTTTGCAATATTTTCTATGGTTATCATGTTATGTTGACAAACTTGAAACAAGAACAAACCTACAAACTATCATACTCAACAAACAAACAAAAATAAATAGGGGTGGTTGTTACAATGTGTGAGGGCATGACATTTGAAACATGCCAACAGTCTTTTTGGCACACTTAGTGGGGCTTGATTCAGTCTTTCCATTGCATTTGCATTGTTAAAATTGTGATTGAACATTGCACAAAACTGAGATTATGTTAACTAACTGCTTGAAGTATTTTTGCTTACAGGAGTTCTCATGCAACATTGGTGTCAATTCATTTAGCACAATAGTGAAGTTTGAAGTTCTTTGTTTTTCGAAGCTCACTACCTCACTTGATAACTCTTGTTTCTCTAGCTTATGTGTAGACTAGCCTCAGTTTTATGAGACATATCCAAACTCAATTGAACACAAATAATCAATTTTGTAGTGGTTACATGTAGCCATTGCTTCAATTGTAATTAGAATATCGTTCTCTTCCTCACCTTGTAGTAGTTCAACCCAATGCTACTTCTCCCCTTAATGATGGTGAGATATTGACATTTATAATGTGGAAAACATGTGAATGTTGTACCACGTTACAAAAGCTAATGTAGCTCATATTTCTCTTTTCTTACTTAAAGTGTAATGCCTAGAGGTGGTTTTGAAGGCCTCCTCTAGAACAATTGTTGATTGAGATGATTGGATGAGTTGCTTTATGATCGTTTCAAAGAAATCAACGATAACATCTTCCTTCTAGAGCAACTCCCCAACATTTAAAGGGTCCCCATTGAGACATTGTTTGACTTTATTTCGGTTTAGCTAAACACATGAGTAAATTCTTTTTGAAATCAGATCCCAAGTGATGACATTGCTTTCTTATACTATCTTCGTGCCTTAAGCTTGGACATAACCATGATGATTCAATCCATGGGTGGATGAACCTTTTTAGATGCACTCTCTTTGTGAGCAAGCAAAGAACCACCTAATTCATGCAGGAAAGCTAGCTTGAAAGCCCAAATTTGTTGATATATCTTGTGGTTTCTCCCCCAATCAACCATAATTAGTGCCACTTGTGGTTCATCTTTAGGTGCTTACCATGCGCACATAGACAATCCTTGCCACAACCTTCGATAAACTTGATTTCCAATGAAGTATGATGAAACTGATATACACGTTGACAAATGAGATGGTAGCCCTCAAACACGATCAAGGTTTTTAGTATATGGACTACCAAGATAATTATCAAACGTGTTTTTAGTTGAAGTTCCCTCTATTAGACAAGTACACCTACTAAAGGAGGCCACAAAGTGGAAGAAAGGAAAACAATCAACTTCGAGAAGAGTTACCTTGCATCCTTCATATCACAATTAGTGAGGACATGAAAAGTAAGCCCAAGCCCTTCTATCTCATGTTGATTGCTAATGGAAAGTTGGCCTATCATTTCATGGACTTTGGAGCAAAACAATGCTTTGATTCCCAAATTGGTGGTGGACACCTTTTGAATCATCTATGAACCAATAGATTGTGAAATAACTCAATTGGATGGGACTCTAGTAAAAATTATTGTAATCATCAAAGATTCTCTGTTACACTACATTATTGTCCCAACATCACTATCTAGTAGGATATGTATGTATCGTCCTCCCTACATATTTTGTGATGTCTCTCTTAGGACTTGACCACAAAAATTTAACAGTATGTTGCACTAGATTGAATGCATTTGTTAACCATAACTTTGACATAGTATGGGTTTAAATAGATGATGTACCTATATGTCATATTGAAGGTAACAATTAATACAATCCCACTTAATCTTAATATAATAATTACTACAAAATTACATAATCTAAAAACATTTGACAAGGAAATAATAAATACCATAAAATTTATCTTGAGAGATTCTTGAAAAAAAAAAATATTAACAAAAATTACACTACAAAATTACATAATCTAAAAATATTTAACAATAAAAAAATAAACTATTATGAAATTTACCTTGAAAAACCTTATAAGAAAAAAATCCAACTAACACTAACACTATTTAATTTGCATTCTCAATAATAATTTTATAATACAATAAGAACCAGGCCTACCTTATTTAGACGATATTCAACATACAAGAGCTTATGGCAACAACCACCACAAGTTCATAATTTCAACAATGATTACCTACTCAAATCTATTCCTTACATTTTTCAAACCCAATAGTTGATTTATAATCAAAATCTTATTTTCACCCATGCAAATATATTTAACAAAAGCTATAGGGTCCATAGGCTTTTGTGCCTTCATTTTGTATTGGACGCATTATGCAGTTTTGTTTTGTTTATGACCTATGATATTTGTAGGTGTCTTGTATTTATGTCTAGATATTTGACATACTCATACTTAGAGATATATGTATTATTTTGTGACTATACTTATATGGTATATTCAGGTATATGAATTAATTCTATGGATATGTATTAGTATTCTAATAAATGATTAAATTGTATTTAATGACGTATTTTCATATTATCATGATGATGTCATAATTGAAACATTATTATAAAATAGATTATATGACAATTGATTGTACTTTTTATTTCAACTATTACTATGTTATTGGGAAAATATATGTAATGTTTGACTTGAATGTATATGCATTAGTAAAATTTCAATGGTATTTAATTAGGTAGATGATCTAAAGAGTTTGTTTGAATGTGTTAACCTATTGTAATTCTATTAGGGCGATTGACTTGTGATGTGTTAAACTAGTTAAAGCTTTGTCTAAATTGCTTGTGATTTAGGATCCTCAACTCTATAAAATCAATTTGTGTGCATTTCTTGTGTATCAATTTATTTCTACATGCATTTGTTTGCCTTGAATGTGGGGGAATAATCAAATGGTTAAATTTAATTGATAAAATGTAATTTGAACTATTAAGGGGTTGTTTGAATTCTTATTGCTGATTTTAACATGATAGAAAATGTCATTTTAAACTTATCTATGCAAAAATACAATGGTTTATGTGCATATCTGATGGGGGCAAGTCACGATTATTTTAAAAACAAAACAAATCACTTGTTATAGCAAGTTAGAGGGTCAATTTAGGTATTTTGCTTTGCAAAGTTATTATTGCCTTTATTGGCTTTTCTTTTGGTACCACCTCAACCTTAAGGCAAATCACAACAATGTCCAGATCTAGGGCAAAGTATAGACAATGAGGAAGCAACAAATGCTCATACCGAGGGCAAGAAAAAAGATAATTGGATAGGAGGGAAAGCAAAACCTCCTCTTCTTCCTTGAGCCTTGCCAAACTCAAGAGGGTATTTCCCTAAGATATTGAATTAGGAACACAACTAATTAGACAAGAGATCTCTAACTTAGACAATTAGGTCAAATGATGTGACTCTAGATATAAAATAATTACTTATCCCTATGTATGCATGCATTGATTTTTTCACAACAATCATTTGCCTAATAAACAAAATCATACACAAAATCTTTAAAATAGTTTACACCCTCTTATCCAAACCAACACAAATCTTATACAAATTTAACATCGTACTACAAGTCTTAATAAAATTTAGAAAAACACCGCAAGTCTCATACAAATTTAACATTGTTTTACATTCATGATGTTGGTGTTACATATAGTCTTCCCCATAGTCCAAAAACAAGAATCCTTACATAAATAGGCGACTAAGGCATGAAAATTGGGTTAATAGAGTGGATAGGGGGAAACCATGCTGCAGACATCATAGACATGTTCTTGAGCTTTGAAAATATCGTTTTGTGATTAAAGAACATGCTAACTATTCCCAAAATCCTGCCACAAAGATCCTTTATGGAGATATTCATTAATCATGCTCATATCCACATCAAGAATGATGGCAAATCCTCGGAAAATGCTGCAAGAATCATGCCAAAAGATATGAAAGATTGGCCCCTGCAGGAAAGGGATCGCTTGCAATAACTTTGGCATGGCCATGCCATCCACACTCATTAAATTTGTGCCTTTTCAGGAATAAAGAACGATTTTAGGGATTTTCTTGTTAAGTGTAGGGCCAAATCGAGCCATAAATGAAAACCTAACAACTTACAACCAATTACCAATGAAAATCGCTCAAATCGTGTGCCAAAACCACACTCAAATCCTCTGAGGAAGTGAAAATATAGTACTTTTCTTCGCATGTTGGGTTCTTTCTCGCAACTACATGGCCTCTTGGGCTGGAACTCATGCCAAAATGGGATGCGGGAAGGGGCAAGTCCAGAGGGGAAACTTTGACAATGGAAAGGCTTTTGGACTATCGAGGTCGAGGCATTGGTATGACCTTATAATGGGTATTAGGGTATAGGATGGTCAAAAGTTTGAACTTAAAAAACAAAATTTTTTGGGGTGTGAAAAAAGTGACGTCAATAGGAAAATTTGGAAGAATAATGATGTTAACACTGTACAATGATGACATTATCAATGATGGATTGGTCTACAACTCTAATGGAAGGATAACGCAACATTAGGGAGTCAGAGTTGGATGAAAGGATATGCTAGCAAGATCAAGTTCGAACCTTCAAAACATAGGCAATTTTTTTGGATTGGCGGGGATTGGGGAAGCAAATCATGAAGACATATAGTAATCGAGGATGGACAAATTTAAAGGTCTAGCACTAAAGGATTGAAGGCAAACAATTAGACCTCAAAGTTGTCAGGGAATAAAGGGAGTGATACAATTGTCAAGAGATGCCTAAAGCCCTAACATTGATAGACAAAAGTATTTTGACTGTAAAGGAGTGGGTTTATGGGGTTGGAGGTGGAGTTAGATGATGGGAAGACCAAGTCCGAAAGCTCAACAAAAGAGACTTAACTTCAATAAACTATCAAGGGTTAGAGATCAAAGGTGCAATAGGAATGATACGAATGCGGGACCAAGTTGAATACTCTAGTGATAGAAAAACTATAAGACAACAAAATTTGGAGCTTGGACTATTAGCATGCCAACCACAAGTTTGACAAATTAATAGAATCTATACTTTTAGAGATTTTTTTCAAGGGTTTGGATTGGATTGTCAAGATTGGGTGGATGAATATGTAGTGGGAATGGAGCTCGATAACCCAAAAATCCAACAAAACAAACACTTAGGAAATATGAGTGGGTTAGTCAAGATTGGTAGGGAGGGTATGAAAGTATGAGAATCCTCGAAAAACCAAAACTCTGACAACTCTTAGAATGTAAGGAATTAGCCTTTGCAACTTCAACACAGAATATTGTGGACTTTTTGGTGATATTGAAGCATAATGAATAGGTAGGGGACACCTCAAAATAAACAAATAATTTTTTAAAAGGAAAAACCTACTTATATTCTCTCTAATTAGTTATCAAAGGTATGCTTACCAATCACTACAACACATGAGTAGATATGACTAAATATACAAAATTAGACCTACACAACTAGGTTCCAATATTGGTTCTAATTGAAGACATGTGCCATTGGCTAACACAATGAGATCTTGTGACTTCTTCGTGTGAGAAGATGAAAAAGAGATTAAAAAGGCGGGACAATCATAGCTTACCTTGACCAACAATATCAAGGTTGCACAAACAACAATATGGATAGTCTTCACATACCATCATGGATACACAACACACACAAAATAGAAAATATATATAGAGAAAAACCATTACTTCCAAGAAGCGATGCTAATCCATTTTGTCATGAATTAGTAGCTTAACAAAACACCAAGTGAAACTCTTGAGGTAGAATGCACAATCCTTATTCCTTTTATTAATTTCATATGTCAATGACACCAAACATATTCTTCTCAATCCTTAGCTTATGAGTAGCAACCATTTATAATCTTTGCCTAGCATCAACATATACCTTTGTAGCTACAACTCAAGCATTCCTTGCAGGTTTTCAATCCATCTAGGGGACAAGCCATGTTTTCTAGGAAAAAATACCATTCCTATGTCCTACGTCATTATTGAGGTAGAACAAGGTGCATGTAGATTTGAAATTTACCTTATTTAACACTGTTGCACTCACATGTGCACACACACATTTCAAGGATACCATCTTATCCTCCCATAGTCCACACCTCCATTTATTATCATGTGAATACCTATTGATTAATGCAATAGGTTTCTCTTTCCCACCTTCATCCTTTTGGAGCACTACAACATCATCATATGATATGGTAGAAAGTAAAATATAAAAAAGGTTTTGAAAATTTGAACTTCCCTGTTGATGTGATTGCTAACCACACACAACAAAAAAAATTCTTATAATAGAACCTATCTCTCTTGAAAGATTTTAAATTCAAATAGAACTTAGAATCCCAAAGCTTTGATTGTTAGGTCTTGACATACTAGGTTCACTCAAGGTTCATTGTATTTTGTTGTCAATCACAAAGGGACTTGACTTTGGTCTTTACTTATAAGAAATTTAACATATTATGACTCACGATGTATCTTAACTAATATGGCTATATTTACTATTCATCGGACAAGATCAAAATTTATTTCAACAAGTTCTATAAAGTTTATCATAACTTTGATCAATTATTTTGAATCTACTTAGAGATTTTCACAAAATTTGAATTCATAAGTACTTAAAAATTATTCATGCGACTTATCACAACTTTTCTCATTTTGCTTCACTTCTCAAGAACTTGGATAAAAAAGGAAAAAAAGATAAGGGGAGGAAGATAAAAGGATTTAAGAGACTAAGTTTTCAATGATTTCACACAAATACTCTTCCAAAATAATGAATGGAGATTACAATCTATTTATACTTCACTAGAATTAATCACAACTACATATAGTTGATGCAAAGCTTCAAAGGAAATTTTCCACATCGAGAAATTGACCAAATGCACCAAAATATTTTCACAACAATTTGATATTCCGAAGCAAACGACAAACTTATAGTAATGAATGCTTTGTAATTAAGAATGATCAATAGTTGGCCTCCAATTCACTATTATGTACAAGAATATACAAGTAATCTCATTGAATGCAAAGAGAAATCATGAAGAAAAATTGAAGTTGACAATTCTCCAACTTAAGATTGACAAGTATCAACAACTTCTAATCTCCCCAACTAAGAAGATCCCCGATCCTTTTATAGAATAAGCGCTGAAGTTTAGTTACAATTTGTTAATGGTCAAAATTAAACACAAAAAACAATGGTAGAAATAATGGCAAGTAGCATGTGGTTGATGTCATCAAATTGACAACTAGCATGGAAAAGTCAGAAAACTGAAACCTTCTAGATATACATTACCATATTCATGTCATAAAAACTATTCTTATTGAAAAAATACTTAACAGATGGCTAAAAATAAATCATTCGCTTTGATTTGGTCTTGATAGTAATCCTCCAATAGGCTTCAATATTTCAACCCAATTAACACTTAATCTTTGTAATATCATTATCCAAAGTTATACTGTGTTGGTTTTTTTAAGGATAATTTCCAATTCGTTCTTAAAACAATCTAAAGAAATATCCAACTCTAATGCTTAATTGTTCTAAGGAGTTGAACAACAAACAAGAGAAGGATTTTGACAATTTTCTTCTCTGCACTTCAGGTTTTGCAAAACCTAGGAGGGTGGTCCTATGCAATATTCACTTGGATTTCATATAATTGATACTAAATATTGCTTTAAACAAATATGTTCTCTCCATATGACCACAAATTATAAATGAAACACACTTAATGGGCTAGATTATTGGAGTTTTTATGCATTCCAGATTTGAGAACATGAGAATAACATTATAAGATAAAATACAACTTAAAGAGAAATTTGATTTTGAATTTATGACCATGGAAGTGTAATTAGAACATTCATTCAAACTGGTGCCTTAGACCTAGACAATGAAGTAAAGGGAAATGCAGTTTGAAAAAACAACAGTATCAACCTAATTTTGTGAAAGCTTAGCAACAATGCCTTACACTATTAATCTTAGTGTTCACAACCAATTCTACTTAGCAATCATTGTATTGTTGCAAGTATGTTGCTGGTGTTGTCATTGATGTCAACAATATGGAGATTGTTGGAGACTATTAGTGTTGAAGTTGTTGGTGGTGCTGCCATTAGTGTTGTCAAGTGCTGGTGCTAGTATGGATGTTTTATGGTTTGATAAGGTGTTGTGGTGCTGTCATCAGTGTTTTCATTGATGTCTTGTATGGTTGTGATGGATAAGTGTTGCAGTTGTAGTAAGTTCACTTAGTTTCCAAGTGCTTATGAGAAAATTTGAATAAAAGAGTGTGGAGTGTAATAGAGGTGTGTTAGTGTTGTGCTCCACATATCTTCATGGTTGAAGATATGCTTGTACGGTTTGGATATGATGATAAGAGGTGTTCAAAGTTTCTATATGTAGAGTTTTAGGTTTTGGATCGTTTTGCTGTGGAAGTTGTGTTTGACAATGTGTCCGTCTGTATAGAAGGTTGTTAGGGAGAAATGTAATTGCTTCATAGTGAGGTTTCTTGTCTTGCAGATTTGGGAACATACTTATATTGTCTATATTTATCTTCCATTTGAGTTTTTGGTGTTGAGTTTCTCAACAAGTTTAGTTCTTATGTTGGAATCGGTGGTAGTGCATCTTGGTGTGCAAGATGAAAGTATTCTTTGTTTCAGGTGGTTGTGGCAGTGTTGTAGAATATTTTGATGATGCTAAAATATTCCAGGATGTTGTATGGATAATGTGAAGTGTTGCTGTGTGGTCCAAATGCTGTTTTTGGACTTGGAGAAGCATGTGTGTGGTCACTTTTAGAGATAGTTCAGGCTTGGATAACTTGGTTTTCTAGCGCTATTTGCGGAGTTACCTAATGGATTGTGGATATGATGAGTAGTGTGGTGATGTAGATTTGAGTCCTAGTTAACCCTTGGTGTGTTCTACCTTCACTTCTTTCCACCACGAAAGTGTTTGGTGTCGACCTATCTTGGTGATGCATGCTTGAGGTGCATATATTTCATTAAGGCAAACCTAATTAAGATTGTTTAGGTTGTGGATGGTAAAATGCAAGGTTAGTTGTTGGAGATAGTGTGTGGTAGGTGTGTGATGAAAATTTGATCAAGTGTGGTGATCTGAGTGCGAGATTTTATGACTCCAAATGTAGTGAGAAAAAGGTGTCTACATTTTCAGTGTTCTTGAAGTTGTTGGAGGTAGTGAGCCAAAGGTTGCAGATGGCATAAAGTTGAAGTGGTGGATTTTTCTATTGCTCTAAGATAGTGAATCTCTTTGTAACAATTTCTTCTATTCTAATTTCTTCTTGGTAGTGAGCCCTTGGAAGTGAGCCTAATTGTATTCAGTGTTGTTATTCATATATATGTGAGCTATTCCTCCTCGTGGTTTTTCCCTTGAGTTTTCCACATAAATATAGTGTTCTAATGTGTTTGGATGTGTGTGCATTGCTCTTTCACATGTTTACATTCTGCCAATGCTTAATGAGAGTTTAAATTTTGATAAAGGGTTTGAAAGTTATTGAGGGATTACATGTTTTTAATGTACAATTGATTCACCCCCCTCTTAGTTGTCCCATGCATCTAACAATCGGTATCAGAGTTGTGGCTCCTTGAAGAAATATTAATCGCTTGAGGTAGATTTGGATGGCACATAGGAAGGGTATCAAAGCTCCTATGTTTGATGAAACAAATTATGCTTACTAGAAAGTCAGGATGGAGTCCTTTTTGGTCTCTCTTGGATTTGGTGTCTAGAAATCAGTTGAAAAAGGGTATACTATGCCTGTTGCTAGTCCGACAAGTGATGATGAGATCAAGGAATATGAGAACAATGACAAAGAAATAAATGATATATTGACTAGACTTTCTGATTTAGGGCTTGGAAAGGTGATAAGTCTGAAAACTGCAAAAGAGATTTGGACAAAGTTGGAGAGTATTTATGAAGGATATGATAAAGTCAAGCAAGCAAAGATGCATAACTACAAAGCTAAATTTGAAACCCTAAGGATGTCTAAAGATGAAGACATTATAGCCTACATGCTTAGAGTGGATGAAGTTGTCAATGCCATCAATGGTCTTGGTGGTAAGTTGGAAAAAAGTGAAGTTGTGAAAAAGGTATTAAGAAATCTTCTTAAAGATTATAGTTCTAAATTTTTTGCTATTGAGGAAGCTCAAAATTTGGATAATTATTCTAGAGATCAGATGTTTGGTGCTTTAATTTCTTATGAATTAAGAGAGTTTGGTCAAGATGCTACAAAGAGGGAAGCTAATTTTAAAATTTGCAAGACATAAAAGGATGAAGAATTAGATTCATATGATCTTGATGAGGTGGAAGCAAATTTTGTAAGGATATTGAAAAAGGGCACTAGAAAATATATAGGTAAGTTACCATTTAAGTGTTTCAATTGTGGAAAGATAGGTCATTATGCTTCTATATGTCCAATCAAAATTTCAAATGACAAACCTAAGGATCATAAAGGAAAATTTGTCAAGAAGAGTTATTAAATTGAAAGAGAAAATGGTGTATTTGATGATGAGGAATCATACTATCTTGATGATGACAGTGATGAATGCTTGTTCATGGATCTAAATGTTGGAACTAATTCCACTAATTCTAAAAGATGTATGAAAGAAAGTGCTTCGATAAAATGTCACAACATTGAAGGAACTATGGTGACTACTTTTCATGCAAGAGAAGAGAGGAATTATTGGATAATTGACAATGGATGCTCAAATCATATGACAAGTGATAAGAGTAAGTTTGTTAAACTTCAAAGGTATGATGGTGGTCTTGTTAAGTTTGGTGATGATACATCTGCTAAGATCTATGGAAAAGGTTCAATAGATGATGTTCTTTATGTCAAGGGTCTTTGGCCTAATCTTCTCAGTGTAGGACATATGTGTAGCAGAGGATACAATTTGGTGTTTCAAGATGATGGTTGTGAAATTAAAAAAGGAACATCTAGAACTTTGGTTGCTATAGGTACAAGGAACAAAGGTAATGCTTATCAACTCAAAGGTAGCAGTGCTAAGTGCTTCATGTCTCAAATTAATGAAAGTTGGCTATGGAATAGAAGAATGGGTCACATCAACTTTAACAACCTAGCAAAGTTTAATTCTAATGATGCTGTGAGAGATCTGCCAAGAATTACAAAGCCTATCAATACTTTGTGCAAGGAATGTTAGTTTGGAAAGCAAACAAAGAAGAGGTTCAAGAAAAGAATATTCTATCATAGTTCCTTTGGATTTGGTGCATACAAACCTATGTGGACCTACCAAAATAAGAATCTCTCAAGGTGATAGGTATTTTATGTTGTTGATTGATGATTATTCTAGAATGAGTTGGGTGACATTTCTCAAAGAAAAATCAAAAGCTCTAGATAAGTTTAAAGCATTTAAGTCTATGGTTGAGAATGAAATAGATGTGAAAATAAAGTGCTTAAGGTTTGATAGAGGTGGTGAGTTCACCTCCAATGAGTTTAACGATTTTTGGGAAGATCATGGAATTAAGAGGCATTTGTTAGCTCCTAGAACTCTTTAACAAAATGGAGTTGTGGAGAGGAAGAATAGAACAGTTTGAGAAAATGCTATAACTATGATGAAGGAAGCAAGCCTACCAGATGTCTATTGGAGAGAAGCAATTCATACTGTAGTCTACATACTTAATGTTGGAAAATATGGGAGCCTTGCAACTTGAGCATGAAGTGTATATAGGATGTTTTGGTTGTTCTAGTGTTTTCATTGATGTTGACATTATGGCAACATTGTGGGGAACATATTTGGTATATCCGAAGTTGATCTACGTGTTCTTTATTGATGATACAATACGTTGGTTTTTGAGTTCAAAATTCACCGCAAGAAGAGATATGACTCTGCTCTCTTAATCTCATTATTATGACTCATTCAGACAACTATATCCAGGATCTTGAGAAGTTTTGTGTTGCGTACATAAAGTTATCAATGACAAAGTTTAAATTTGTACACTACATTTGTTTCTCTGTTTTGTATACCAGTGTGAGAAACTCCACATTTTCTTAGGAAGAACATTCTGATGCTGAGGTTCTAATGGTGATCTCTCTAATGTTAATGTGATGAGAAACTAAAGTGATATTGGATTCAGAAGGTGTTTACCTTGAGAAATGTGTGTTGGTTTGGAGTTTTTGTGATTAGGTCCTATTCTTGGCCAACCTAATATATGACATGTATTAAGAAGAATAATTATACTTTGCAGATGTTAGTTGAATCCCTTACAAATCTACGCCGAGTTGATATGATACACCACATGGATAAAAATGTTTTAAATCTTATTGGTGTCGATAAGAGCTATTTTGATTGGTTTGTTTTACATCTAATTAGGCTGACCTAATTGATGTATGAAATATACTTGTATATATATAATATTTTTTTGGAGTTGAAGAAAGTGTGTAGGTATATGTGTGAGAGTGTGGAAAAAGATGTGAATGAGATGAAAGATATTGAGAATGTGCAAGCTTAAATGACTTATCTATTGTGAGCCATGTATTGTGAAAGGAGACAAGGATTAGAGAAGAATTGTTATGTGACTGCTATGCAGAGCAATACTTCACATTCAGAGCCTCATTTGAACTGAACACAACACATAGAAGGTGCATTCCATTTGTTCATATTCTTGGCAGTGAGCCATATATTTTTGTATCTTGGCGGTTAGCCATTTCACTTTGTATTCTGGTTGTGAGCCTTCTAAGGACAATGAGTCCTGACAATGAGCCTTGTAATATTCTATATCTAGATATATTATATTGTGAGCTAATCCTCACCATGGTTTTTCCCATTTTGGGTTTTCCACAAAAATCTGGTGTTGATGTGTTTTGTGGTGTGATGTTCATTTCAATGTCTTCATTTTAGTTTGCAGTCATATACGCTTTAGTAATTGGGTGGTTTATAGCTGAATGGTTTAATAGCATACTAATTCACCCCCCCTCTCAATATTCTAGACAATCAAAAATTGGTATCAGAGCCCTGAAAAAGTCTAATAGTTTGAGGAAGGTCCTGAAATTTGAATAGATAGAAGATAAAGATTTTCATTCTGGGAAACATCATCGAAAGCATACAAAAGAAAATGAAGATTTGAAGGATAGGCTGAAGGAAGCAAATGAGTGTATTAAGAATCTAAGGGAAAGATATGGAGAATTCAATGATCAATTAAAAAGGGCATATGATGATATCACCAGAGTACTAGAACAATTGGAAGAAAAGAAAAGAATTGAAGACTATTAGAAAACTGAAATTTTGAGGAAGATGGATGAATGTACAAAGCTTGAGCAAGAATTGGAAAATTTGAAATCAGATCTGGAAAAGGCAAAAAGACATGAGGATAAATTCAATGCAAGCACTACAATACTTGATGAGTTGATTATTTCTCAGAGACTTGCTATGGATAAAAGTGGTTTAGGGTTTGAAGAAGGAAAAAGTTAAAAGGTGAATCGACCCCTTGACATGAAGACTCAGTGCAATAGTGGACAATTCAAGGATCTAAGAAGCAACATTGGAAGGATTCCTATCAGAGAACCCAATGTTCAAAAGTATTTATCTTTTAATGGTGTATGCTATTTTTGCAATAAATTTGGACATAGGGAAAAAGACTGCAAAAATAGAATGAATGATACTTTATCATTCTCTGATCAATGTTTTGAATGCAAGAGGATTGGAAATAAGGTTATGGATTGTAGAAGTCAGAAGTTGAACAAGGTGTTTTATTCATTTAATGTCTATTGTTATCATTGCAACTTATTTGGAAACAAAGCTAATCAGTGCGAATATAGACTGAATAAAAGAAAATTTGGGTGGAAGAATGTTGTTTGTCATGACTGCAACAATTTGAAACATTTTTCTAGAGAATGCAAAAATAGAAGAATGAAAAATAACTATTCGACAAAGAGACATGAACCGATCATAGATCCAGAAGAAGTAAGAAAGGGAATGAAAAGAATTTGGAGAAAGGAAGGAGAATTTAAGCAAGTTGAATCAGAGTCATCAGTTTTATTTGTGCTGCCCTCTGGTGCAGATACCCGTGTCAAATTTTAAGTCAGGCGATGCCTAAGGGGGAACAATAATAATAAAATTTAATAAACCCCTCATCGATATATGATGTCATATCATGAAAAAAGTGCATTTAATAAGGTTACAAATTCAATATTTCATGTGAAAGGAATTTTCAGATGCATGTGTGAAGAATGAAATTTGCATAATTTGAAAGGATGAAAGTGTACAAGGATTCTGAGGTGATCTACTTTCAATTTGAAGCATTTATTGAAGAAGTATTTGGAATGAAAGAAATAAATTATGAAGTGTTAAGGAAATCACATTCAACAAAAAGGCATTTGTGAAAAAGGAGAAGCGTGCAGAGGAAGCTTGAAGAAAATAGAGAAATTGCATACAACAAATTTTTAGAATTTGGTGAGAAAGGAAGAGGAAATCGAAGTGGATTCGAAGCGTACTCCAGAAGCTGAACATCTAACCCTACTCTTGATTGAAAATTACAGAGGTATTTTGCTTGAACAATCTTTCAATTTTATGACATGGATAATTTAAAGGTAGTGAACATTTCAAATAAATTGAAAATCAAATTAAGGAAATATTCTCTGAATTTTTTTTCAGAAGAATCGGTTGGTGCATTTTCTAGCATTCCTCCTAGAGTATTACCTATTGAAGACATTTATGCATATGTTTATGGTAAAATTGAGGAAATGTCACCAGTTCGATTGAGTGTTTTGTGGAAGAGTAAGTTGGAAGAAAATTTTGATGCATATAAAATCTTAGTTGAAAAGAAGTTGGATGTATGGCGGAAATTCCTGTTGTTTGAATTCAACAGGAAATACATTTGAATGACTTTAAGCAGGATTTATGGTGAATCTATTTGGATTGATGAAACAAACCTAATAACCAGAGAATCTATAAGAGATGTGACTAGTTTGTGTTTCTCTAGACCTGTTCCTAGACGAAAGATTGTAATTAATCAAGAGATAATTGAGGTGACTGTTGCGACCCTTGAAGGAGAAGAACTCATTTTGAGTACAATTGAGGATCTAGTCATTCGGTATGCTGTAATGATTATTGGACACAAAATTTGAAAGGAAGCCAAGTAAGTGAAAACAACTTCCTACACTAATCTAATTAGGGGAGAGTTACAAAATTTTTGTTTAACACCTTTTACTATTACAATAAGAGAAGCACATACATAGAATAATGGAAGTAGAACAACAAGAAATCATAAAACAATGACATCAAATATACGTGAGAAAAACCCTTTCGGGTAAAAAACCCCACCCTCCAAAAGTATAGTACTATTGTATTACTTCAAATAGGAGTTACAATACATCACCAAGTACATAGCCTTCTTCAACAAGTGCTTCAATACGAACACTTGTTTTGGAGTGATTTGGCAGCACTTGGTTACCTGCAAACAAACTATTCATTCTACAACTCAAGGCACTCAATAAATAGTGTTACAAGCTTCAAGAAGCATCTAGAATGTGAGGGGCGTCCAAATCCAAAAGGCACAATATTCAATGCCTTAGACATGCATTTGGACACATATAACATATTCCCTTACACCCCTTCCAAGTGTCAAACATGCAAATAGTCTTCTTCCAAGCTTGGACGCCTAGAATATGCTAAAAATTGGCTATGAAAGATGCCTTACACATCTTACAACTATCATAGAATATGTCATAGCTAACAACACTTATAGCTATAAGAGAATCTGTCATAACTGGCTAAAAATAGCTGATTCTCTTACATCCTGTCATAACCCAACTTGGGCACCAACTTTCACCCATGCTTTCAAAGATGCCTTATGATGTGTTGTAGAATCTATCATATGTCATAGATTCCAAAGTGGGATGCCTATGTCCACTTGGGATTATGATGTGTCATCCAGTCACCTCCAACGAGGATGCCACC
>VDFB02264602.1:0-22404 GCA_007258455.2 Sequoia sempervirens
GGATATGCCAAATCCACCGTCAACTTATCTCAAATTTATTATTTCACTCATCCTTAGAAATTTTCTAGTGAAAAGAACCATTCAAATGAAATTTAATAATTTCAAGTATATATATATTACCAGAATAACAAGTTAATGTTTCTCCCTGGTGAACACATTAATTACAATTTAAATCGATGGTGAAGGACAAGCATTTATTAATTACATTAATTAATTTGTACTACCTACAAAATTGCATCTCTAACTGGGTTTGATGAATAAGAAACTCCACCTCACACTGGTTGAGAATTTTGCTGCCCAAAAAGATTTAGAAATAATTTAGGTGCCATAGGAGGTAGCACCATAGGTTCTGGTGCCATAAAATTCACAATTTTCTCATGCACATTATACCTGTCACATTAATTGAATAGGTGCAATCAGCTATTGTCAAAGAATATAAAAAATTATTTTAGGCAAGACTGTAAACAAGGGTAATAGACACCTTATCTTGCGGCTTTTTGAAGCCCGGCGATCCACGATCTTCCTCTTTCTATTGATCTTTTTACTGGAATAAACACTTGTTCTGTTACAACATCGGCATAAAGCTTAAACTAGTATACAAAATGTTGTGGGTGAAAACATTATCACAACTCCTGTCCAAAATCATTTTCTGAGATTTGATTCTGAACTTGTACAGTATAAGAGAGTTGGGGATCAGAAAAATTAGTAAAAGAACTTGCAAAATGTTGAAAAAAATTAAAAGTATCTGTCCTTCATTGCAATATTCTTACCAAAAATTTTTTTTAGTAAAACAGAAATGAGAAAGAAATCAGAACACTAACAAACAACCAGGTTTAAACAAATTTCCTGGCATGATTGTGCCTAATGTATTTTGGCATATTACCCTTTAGTATCAAATCACTTAAATGTATCTGATATTAGTTTGCAGTGTTTAATTCTACTTTATAGTTACTTCTCATGGAAAGGAGATAGAATCTACATTAGTAGGTCTGTTAGCAAGGAAGCATAGTTATATCTTGTGATAATTCAATAATTACAGGTAAAACAGAGATCAATGACAACTAAAAGAATTATCTATGAAGAATTAACAGTCATGCAAGATCATGTATGTAGTAGTATCTCCTACTGTGGAGTGAATACTGAGAGTCATCATTACAGCGAAAAATGACAACCTTATTATGGTCTAACAATTTTATTTCTCTTATATGTTTCAATTGATCTACATTTATCTATGTTCCACCAAGTCTCTGGGGAGGGGGGACGTGGGGACGAGGGGACACATTTCAGGGACGGATTTTTTTGAGGCCATTTTTGGGGATGGCATGGGATGGCAAAGGGGACGGCTATATTAAAATATAGGGAAGTTTCAAATATTCATATGATTGCATTGATAAGGCATTCATCATATTGACATATACATTATAGAATCCTTAAAACACAACAATAGAGTTCACATGAGAGTCAAGAAAATTAATATTTAATTGCTTCCATAATTCATTGTCAATGTGCACATGACATGAAATTAGAAAAAACTAAAAAGCAATACTACATACAACAAAATGCCCAAAGGCTACAAGTTTGCACTACAAATGTCCAAATGACAAAGCCACAAATGTCAAATTGTAAAACATAGTGATGGAAAGTATGAGGCTGCTTCTAATCAGCATCTCCCAATACTGCATCAAAATCAGAGTCCGACTCTGAGTCACTGCCACTATGAGTATGAGGGGATGGCTCATCTGATGAGACTCCAACTAATCCCTCCTTTAGGGTTTAGAGGGGCAAGGGGGGCCACACAAAGAAAAATGAAATGTTTTTCTTTAAGTTGTGTTTTTTTTTTTTAAAAAGGGTGGGAGCGATGCAGGGACAGCCGGGGGGATGGTCGAGGGACATCTCAAATATCCCCAACGTGTCCCGGGGATGGCCAGCTGTCCCCATGCCATCCCCACCCTGTACCGCCGTCCCAAAAACGTCCCCCCCTCCCCCAAAATATGATTTTTTGGACGGCTAGGAAACGTCCCCAACCATCCCCACATCCCTAAAACGTCCTCAATGTGAGGACATGGCAAAAAATGTCAAGGACATGTCCCCATGTACAACTGACATTTATATATATTAGCTTTCAAATTAATAATGAATTTTAGTTGTTCTACCAATATCATCTCCTACCATGTACTCCCATATCCAAGAACCATTTAAAGAAAAAGATTAATATCCCATCTTGTACTGATAGCAGCTTTCATTGCAAATGTCCAAGTTAGACATACATCTTGATATCCATCATGCTTGGAGTAAATGGTCAAGGCCTTCTAGGGATGAAACAAAAAGTTCGGTATCATCCAGCTCAAAGTGTTGAAGTCAAATCTAATGTATTTATGATAACTAAAAGAAGAGGACAATTCAAAAATGTTTCATCCATGGACATCCATCGAAGAAATTGAATATGTGCCTACTCAGGATACCTAATGGAAAAGAATAATTATACAAAAAGGCTTTAATACATTGCATTCCGTGTATTGTGATATTCCAGTCATTCCATTAACTATGAGAAAAAAATTACATAGGTGATGCTCACAAAAGGAATAGTGGGACAGATAATAAATTCATCATGCACTCATCAAGTTCCAAATTCAAGAATGCATAAACACAACTATAACCACACACTACCCCAACATTTTGAGAGCCCAAAAATTGATTACATCTTAAACCTCATCAATGAGGTATATGATTTCATTCAAATTTGTACATATTTATAAAATAAGAGTCAAGGGTTCAACCGTTCAAGTACCTCACCTAGTGAATGTCATCAACCTTGTAAAAATAATTGGATGCCAATAGGCCAAACAAGTTCCTCTTACTACCATTATGTTACAAACATAAACGACAACTAAGTCACTACATCTTACACAATATCACACACTGTAAGTTTGGAAATTCTTTAACATCTACATACACCTTAATAAACCACTTGCCCAAGTTCTTTTCCAATTTTTGTCATTTTACTTGGTCCTTCTGCATCGTGCCTTTTTAAATATCTTCTTTTTTCTAAATGAATATATCGATGAGAAACAGATAATTACAAGTGTTAAACTAGAGCCAAAGCAAGTAGCTGAATTAGAGATTTCAAGACGTAAAGATATACAAGATGGTAGTTCAAAAAGCAACAAATATGAAAGTGCTTCTAAGATAGTGCTAAAAAGACAAATATTATCTTCCCAACCAATTGAAGATAACTATGAAACTCTCAAGCATATGGAATAACTACCAGGATCATATATTTTATACAAAATGCATGCAAAAATGGTGCAACACATTCCTTATCTCAAGCCAACTCCACCATCATCTAATTGAAGATAACTATGAAACTCTCAAGCATTTGGAATAACTACCAGGGTCATATATTTTATACAAAATGCATGCAAAAACAGCGTAACCCATTCTTTATCTCAAGCCAACTCCACCATCATCCAGATTAGTGATAGCTCTCTAGAGCATCATGGGAGTAGGTCTATTAGAAAACCTAGAGAGTGTTCATTTTATGATCAGAAGTTAATAAGCAGATTTTAATTCAAATTCAAACAAATAGACACAGCATATACCCTGGGAAAACCCTCCACTTGAGGGAGAGAAACCCAGCAACAATATATCGCTTATTTATTGAATAATAAACAATAAGTCTATTTACAATGAGGCTGAGTACAAGGCCAAGAATCGGCGCCTCACTTGATGCACACTCAGATATAAAATTCACACTCCTTGATAAACTCGAACTGTTGTAGGAGAAATTCGCACTTAGCAGATGGAAATGGATGAACTTGACTTAATGATGGATGAATGAAAATGATCTCATATATATACAAGATGGAGGAGAGGTCGCACCTCTTCATAAGGGTCAGCCAAATATCAAATATAATTCAAATGAATGGGTGCGAATATCAAGGAGGGTCGGCCCAAAAAAAATAAATAATAAGTTGCCAAGTGAAGTGCCTCTTCACTTTATCAAATGCAATAAATAAATAGCCGAAGGCTATATGAAATTTATTGTTTATCGATGCAAGGCAGAAGTATGTAGCCCGAAGCTATAACATCAACACTCCCTCTTAGCTAGGGAGGAATACTTCCGATACACAAGGTCATGGAATCTCTCAACATGACACCCACAATGGCTACACCCATATGTGGAAAGGAACACATCATGGAATCACTCGATGTGATATCAACCATCATGGCTACTCCCACGTATGGCAAAGCAAATGATCACAAGTGCCCAACACAGAATCACTCAACATGATGTCGTCAACTCATCATGACGTCCACCATGGCTACTCCCAGAGGGTGGATAAGCACAAGTGACGTCATGGACTCACTCAACATGACATCCACCATGGCTACTCCCAGAGGGTGGAAACAAGGGCTTTCACCTCAAATTTCTCTCATAGAGAAAGATGCATTAAAGCAAATCACAGAAGATCACTGAAGTTTAGTCTCCCTCTCAGCTAGGGCTTCGTTCTCCATAATTCCAAGCTTGTCTCGAAAGTACACAAACTTTACTCTGGAGAGAGGCTTGGTGAGAATGTCGGTCGTTTGCTCATCAATGCTAATGTACTTCAACTAGATAGCTTTCCTCAATACCATATCTCTGATATAGTGGTATTTGATCTCAACGTGTTTTGTTCTGTCATGAAACACTGGATTGATAGAAAGCTTCACACAGCTTTGATTATCACAATGAATGATAGTCGGCTCCAATGATTGTCCAAACAATCCTGCAAGGAGCTTTTGAAGCCACACTGCTTCTCGAGCTGCCACACAAGTTGCAATATACTCGGCCCCTGCGGTGCTCAGTGCCACTGAAGACTGCTTCTTACTACACCAAGAGATCATCGCAGACCCCAAATTGAAACAACATCCAGAGGTGCTCTTCCGATCAGCAACACACCCTTCCCAATTAGAATTAGAATATCCATGCAACTTCAAGTCCACACCAGAAGAATATCTCAAGCCATACCCAACTGTGCCATGCAAGTATCTTAGGATATGTTTTGCTGCAACTAGATGTATTTGCCTTGGTTCACACATGAACTGACTAAGAGCACTCACTGCATAGCAAATATCTAGTCTAGTATTGACTAGATACATCAACGATCCAATCAACTGCTGTACATAGTAGGATCCACTAGATCAAAACTCGCTACTGCCTCCTTTAGCTTTTGAAAATTGGTTTCCATCGGTGTAGACATGGATTTGCAATCCATCATACCAAACCTCTTCAAGATGTCTATTGTATACTTCCCTTGACTCAAAATGATCTCATTAGGCCTCTGCCATACTTCTAAACCAAGGAAGTAATGCATGTACTTAAGATCCTTCATTTCAAATTCAGAAGCCAACTCCTTCTTGCATTTGATAATGAGGTGTTCTTCTCCAGTAAGAAATAGATCATCAACATAAAGAACCAAGATCAATGCTTCGCCATCAATTACCTTGAAATACAGGTTTGAATCAGCATCGTTCTTGGAGAAGCCCAAGCTCAACAGGTATCTATCAATTCTCGCATACCAAGCGCGAGGAGCCTGCTTAAGGCCATAAAAAGCCTTCTTCAATCTGCAAACATGAGACTCCTTCCTGTTAGCTCTCAAAAACGCAGGTAAGAATACCTCAAGAAGTTGCCAAACTCTTGGTACGTTTTAGGGTAACAAACAAGGTCAAATGGTTTAAACCTTCTTCTCTTCAGGTGCTGCTAGACCTAGGCGGGTATACCTATATGAGTGAAGCAGATTTGATGTGTGTGACTTGATTGAATTGATGGATCTATTACAATGGCACAAAGTGTAATAGATGAAAGTTTGTTGAATGCTCCTATTCCTAATATTGAACTTGAAATGTGAATGTTTTTGAATAAAGATTTTATAGAATTCTAAGATGTGAATGGTGTGACCAGTGCCTACTTCTATTGGGCTAATGGAGTCAAGATTTGTATAATGGGTGACTTGCTTAATGGCTATAATTCAAATTGCTTGGCACTTGTGACTGTTTACAGCTTGTGTAAACGTGCAAGAGTGTAATTATCAAGTTCTTCTTAATGATCCAAATGTCCTTTTCCAAATTACTGTGATTAATCAAAAGGATTTAATCCTGTCTTGCAGGAACCAATTAATTGAACCACACAAGAACAACAAGTGTGCTTTGATAAATTGAAGAATATCCTTGATATTTCAATTTAAATAATCAGGAAATGACAACCTTGGAGACAACCAGATAATGTTTTAAATAAATTCGACAAACAATTGACACCGTAATTGGATCACCAGATAAATATATTCTTCTCCATTATATAATTTTAAAAGATTTTACAATACATATCATGATGTTTTGTTTCAGCAACTGTTCAAACTACCAACTATCTAACCTACTACTTATTTCTCCTCCATCTAATCCCATTTTTTCTTTATTTCATTTGACATATATACATTATTTTAGGGTTACAACTTTTCACAGCACCCATCAGGAACAATTCTTCTTTTCAATGCAACTCTTCGGTTAATTTCTCTCGGCAAAATAAAATATTTAATTAGTTGCCTTTTGGAAAATTAAATATTTTAATCTTTAATCCTCGTCTTTGTGAAAATTAATTCAATAAGTCTTCCTTCGCTAGAAAAATTCACTTCACTTTTTACTTGTATGTATCTTTAGTATGCTCTTCAAGTAAAAATAATTATTCCTTTTATAACCCTCTGGTAAAAATTGATTCATTTGCCTTTTCACATGAAAATACTTTTAGGTAAAATAATTACCTAATTCCATAAAATTATTTTACCTCCCAACACAAGCACTTTAAATCTTTGGCAAAAAATCATTACTTTTCAATATTATTGCACATTTTGATAAATTTCTTCCGTCCTTTATATTTCATGCCTTTATTTCATCAAGGAAGCCTTAAATATATTCAGCTTGATACTAATGGGTTTTCCAATATAATCTCCCCCTAAAATTCACTTGAAGAGATTAATTATCTCGTTTTACCAATCTGCCCTTTTCTTGGTAGAATAATTATCTTATACCTCCCTCAGTAAAAGTGTGAATTTCAAAATGATACAATAATCATGCTTCATTCGATCTTTTATTTGCACTTTGATCATATGTATCAGTGTAACTCTAAGCATCGATAAGACTTATTTTTATCTCCATCAACATCATATCTCTCACCAATATGTTTCCATCGGCGTGACATGTATGTTCAGTATGATTTTAAAAATTTCACTTCGATCCCCTTGCTCTTCGCCGATGTATTGCTTTTCTTTTATTGCACTTTGTTTGCTTCTATTTATCTATAAATGCAATCATGTAAGACAATCGAGTATAAATTGAAGTGTATTTGCACCACTAGCTCATATAATATTCACAACCTAAACAGATTTTCCAGCATCCATCAAAGTGGCATTCAAACCTCCATATCGAGCATTCATATCCTTCATATTCTAAACCATATTAAATGAGGCTTTTATTCTTAAATTACGCGCTCCTCTACTCCCACATTTGTGTATGAGCAAAGAGAAAAATTTCACCCAATCATTAACTAAGAAAATTTCCTCAGGATCCAGCGTATACTGCAACTATATGACCATAATGTCCGTATCATGTTCGCAGTCCATATGACCTTATATTTCCTCCTTACTAATGCATTGGAGCTTCCTTTCTTCAGGCAAGAATTCAGCCCCATTTTCTTTATCTTGGTGTGCATTCCATTGGTTCTTTTTAACAAATAGAACTTGTCCTTTGGCATGTGGGTTGCACTGCATTTCATTCCAGGATGGTTCGAATGTTTCAAAATGAGTCAGGATTCGATGGCCTTCCCTTCTTTGATGGTGAGTCTTGGCCCGATACTCATCTTACCATACTCCTTTTGGCACTCGAAGTTCATTCTTCCCATCATTCACTGATTACTTTGACTTTTGGTGGAATTTGCTTGATCAGATTTGTTCAATATATACAGACTTGCTTTGTATGTTCGTATGCCATGTAGAACCTCCTTTAAACAATCCTCTTCATAAAGAACCATTGGCGTAAAAAATAAAACCTTAAAGCGAGTGATCAAATATATCCCATCAAATATACTATTATCAATTTTTTGTGCTTAAGTCTATATTATTCCCTTTGGAATGAAACTTGGATTATAGTGTCCGCATTTATCGCCTTCAACACTTCTCCTTAGGGTATTGGTTTCCCCATCATCCTTACTCAGGCTGGTTAATTTCTTGTTCCCATCTTCCCCACAACGCTGTTCATGCATATTCCAGAGTAATGGGTGTTTTTTTTTTTTTTTATCCACACGATGCCTCCATTCTCAAGGAATATCTCCTCTATAATATGAAAATTCTTGCCATGATGAACTTGCTAAAGACATAATTAGGTAAGCTGGAGGTAGATACTAGATTTGATATCCTTGACTCGAGCCATGAATTCCTATCTCTGATTCTTAGATTGGTGGGAATCTAATTACACTCATATAAGAAATTATATTTTTTCAAACCCATCAAAGATCCTTCAGATATTTCTTGTGAGCCTTCTTTACCTGGCACCTGTTTGCTTAAAAATTCCTTGAAAATCTCTTCAACATATGTTCATATCTAGAACTTGATTTTTTTGATATTGTTGCACAATGATGAAACAATTAAGTAGCTTTCAGAATTGTTTCAGGAAACTGATCAAATGACCTCAAACAGCTATGAAAATGCACCAGGATGTCGAGTTATGATAGGAGAGTGTGCTTGAAAAACAGTTTTGCATAAGCTCATCGGGATCAAAAACTGTTAATGTCCAAAAATTGCTATCTTGACATTTTCTGAATATTTCCACTGTCAAAACTGTGCAGAATCAGTTTGGTTTTGGTTTTGAAAAAATACCAAATATTGTCCAAATGCCCTGAAAATTGGCATGGTGGTAGACTTTGGTGTAGAGAATCAAAGACACCAATCAGTTTGTGATGAAACTCCCCTGGTCACTTAATATTGCCTTCCAAAGATGACCATTTTAGCAGATTTTAACTGTGTTTCTGAGTGTTAAAATCCCTTTTTTTTAATATGGGGACCTAAAATTTGCATGAAATTTTAAGTCCCAACACTTCCCATGAACTTCAAAGCCATCAGGTTGCTCAATGTATACCTCTTGTTCAATTACACCATTTAGAAATGTTGTCTTCACGTCCATCTGATGTAACTTCCATCCTTTAGCTGCTGCAATAGCAATGATAGTCTTGATGGAGGTATAATGAGCAACTGGAGCAAATGTTTCCTCATAGTCTATTCCCTCTTTCTGAGAGAACCCCCTAGCCACAAATCTAGCCTTGTACTTCTCAATGCTTCCATCAACCGCATGCTTGATCTTGAAAAGCCACTTAGAAGATACAACAGATTTCCTTTCTGGTCTAGGTACTATATCCCAAACATCATTCTTAAGGATAGATTGATATTCTCCAGCCATGGCATCTCTCCATACTTGCTGACTTGAAGCTTCCTCAACACCGGAAGGCTCAGATTCAATCATTTGACTCATCAATGCAACATAGCTTGAAAACTTATGTGGTCTTTTACTTTCTCTGAATGTTCCTCTAGGGGCTGCAAACTTTTATGCCTCCTGCATTGTTTGCCTAGCCCATAGAGGTCTCTTTCGACCAATAACAATGTCTCTAGGCCCATCAGTAGGTTCCAAAGGCTCAACTGGATCACCATCTTCTTCTGGTTCAAGAGACTCCCTCTGAATCTCAGGAGTATGGTCAACTTCCATGTCCTAAGGAGTCTCATGATCTTCATTAGCTATCTCCATGAAGAGCCTTTAGATCTCTTGAATGCAACATCCTCTTCAAATGTAACATCCCTGCTAATCTCTATTAGTTTCTGACTTGGAATGTAAATCCTGTAGCCTTTTGAAGACTCACTGTAGCCCACAAATATTCCCTTCTTACCAGATGGTTCCAACTTTGTCCTTTTATCTTTAGGCACATGAACATACAAAGGACAACCAAAGATTCTCAAATGGCTGACTTCAGGCTTCACACCTGTGAAAGCTTCTTTAGGAGTCATGTTCTCCAAAATATGATGAGGGCTCTGATTCTGAACATACACAGTTGTCCTAGATGCCTCAGCGCAAAGGAAGGTTTACAGATCTTGATCATGAATCATGGCTTTAGCTACTTCTACAATAGATCTGTTCTTCCTTTCTGCAACACCGTTTTGTTGTGGATTGTAAGGGACACAAAACTCCCTCTTAATCCCTGCCTCAACACAAAAGTTATGGAAGATTCTAGAGATGTATTCTCCTCCATTGTCAAATCTCAGAACTTTCCCAGATAAGTTCTCCACTTGAGCTTTAAATTCCTTGAATTTCTCAAGTACTTCCTCAAATTCTTTAGTCTTTAAGAAATAAATCCAAGTCTTTCTAAAGTAGTCATCAATGAAAATTATATAATACAAGAAACCACTCAAAGAAGTAACAGACATTGGACCACACAAATCAAAATGAATAAGATCTAGAATACATTTAGATCTACTTTCACTACTATGAAAAGGACCTTTAGTATTCTTACCCAATGCGCATCCTTGGCAAGTACCTTCATGCTCCTGGCTGAGTTTAGGAATGCCAGTGACCATCTTCTCCATGGTTGGAAGTGCTCTAAAATGAAGTTGAGCAAGTCTTCTATGCCAAAGCTCACACGAACTTGATGAATCATGCAACAAAGCCTGTAGTGGACGAGTGGAAAGTCTGTAGAAACATTCTTTCCTAACACCAATCACTCAGGCTAACTTGATGTTAGATTTCTTCAGCCATGCAAGAACTTTTCCTTCGAAGAAAGCAACTTGATATCCCTTATCTTCCAAGGCTGAAATTGAGACAAGGTTCCTCTTGATGCCCGGTACAAATAGTACATCACTCAACTGCAGAGAGATGTCGGAATCTAAGTGAAGAGAGGAGGTTCCAACACCTTTCACGGAATAGCATGCATCATCTCCAATTATGACTTGAACACTTGTATCTCTTTCCACCAAATTTGAAAGATGTTCTCTAAATCCAATAATGTGACGAGAGGCACCACTATCAATCAACCAGGTGTTGTTGTCCGTAGGAACATTGCTTGATAAGGCAGAATAGAATAGAAAACCACTTGAATCCTTCTAAGGGGAGATCTCACCCACATCCGCAATTGAAGCATGTTGCTTAGGTCTACTTGGGCAATCCTTTGCATAGTGACCAAACTTGTCACACCTGAAGCACTGTATATGGGAGAGATCCTTCTTCTTATTAGATGCAGGAGCACCATCTGATCTTTTATCTCTGTCCCTCTTGAAGTTTCCTTTCTTCCCTTCTCTTCCTTTCTTCTTCGAAGATTGAGTGACAAGAACATGAATCTCTTCATTGGTGGAACTTTGCCCATTGCCTCTTGCTGCTAATCTTGATTCCTCTTGAATACAATCTGCCCTCAAGCGATCAAACTTAGGTAGTTTCGATCTTCCACTAATACCTTGGATAAATGGCTCCCAAGATTGAGGAAGACCATTGAGTGCTAACATGACCAAGTCCTTATCATCAACCATATGACCAATGGTACAAAGCTGATCTCTTAACTCGGTGATCTTCATGAAGAATGAGATAATAGTATCTCCTTTTGTCATCTTGATATGATGAAGTTGTTGCCTCAATGCAAGAGCTCGGCTTGTATTATTGATCTCATACATTTCCTCCAAGGTCTTGAACATCTCTCTTGCTGTCTTCAACTTGGAGATAATCGGCACAAGGTGGTCCTTGATGGAATCAACCAAAATATTCTTTGCCTTAATGCCATTCCTCTTCCATTGTAACTTCTCATTCTCATCGGAAGGTTTGGGAACTTCGCTCTCCACGAACTCAGCAATTTCATTTTCTTCCAATGTAACCAATACTCTAAACTTCCAAGAAGTGAAATTTGAAGCACCTTCAAGTCTATCTTCAACCTTGAGCCCATTCACCATTTTGAAGATAAGATAGACGCACGAAGATGAGAACAAGAGTGGAAGATAATGCTGCTTATGTAAATCTGATCACGATCTTGCTTAAACCAGCTCTAATACCATGTTAGTTTTATGATCAGAAGTTAATAAGCAGATTTTAATTCAAATTCAAACAAATAGACACAGCATATACCCTGGGAAAACCCTCCACTTGAGGGAGAAAAACCCAGCAATAATATATCGCTTATTTATTGAATAATAAACAATAAGTCTCTTTACAATGAGGCAGAATACAAGGCCAAGAATCAGTGCTCACTTGATGCACTCAGATATAAAATTCACACTCCTTGATAAACTCGAACTGCTGTAGGAGAAATTCGCACTTAGCAGATGGAAATGGACGAACTTGACTTAATGATGGATGAATGAAAATGATCTCATATATATACAAGATGGAGGAGAGGTCGCACCTCTTCATGAGCAAGGGTCGGCCAAATATGAAATATAATTCAAATGAATGTGTGCAAATATCAAGGAGGGTCAGCCCAAAAAAAATAATAATAAGTTGCCAAGTGAAGCGCATCTTCACTTTATTAAATGCAATAAATAAATAGCCAAAGGCTATATGAAATTTATTGTTTATCGATGCAAGGCGGAAGTATGTAGCCCGCAGCTATAACAACAACAAAGACGTCCTCAAGCACTAACTAGGCTTCGTCTATGCTATTTGCCCGTATTGTTGAGCATTCAAATGTTGACTAGTTGATGTTCGAGAATTAAAAATGCCTCCAAGTTTATTCTACATATTTTTAGGAGTGTTATATTTTTTTCATGTTTTACAACCCCTTATAAATTACTAGATGGGTTTTCAGCCCATGGTTTTATACCCATTGTTTTGTAATACCACTTAGCAATTTCCTATAGTGATGCACCTACAAATAAAAGCACATGGTTTAGGTTATGATGGGTGACAAAATCATATTGTATTGTGAATGGTTAAGTTAATATAGTAAAGGAGTGTTATTTTGCCAAGGCTTTTTTCCCATAATAATTTCCTAGGGTATATCTAGTGTTTCATGTGTTAATGCTTTATTCTATTGCATTTTGGATTTGAAACTAGTTAGCATACCTCCTCTTGTTTAGATTATCAATTCAATTTCCTTCCATTTGGTATCAAAGCTCATTTTTCTTGCTAGAACCATGAAAGAAGAGCATTTTTGCATTGTATTAGTCTTGGCTTGAGTGGGATCTTTGTGTAGGTGAATCCATTTTCTTATATGGAAAGATGGCAAGCAATGCTGGAAGAATGGAGATCCAAAATTTCAATGGTTGGAACTTCGAGCTTTGGATGCTCATGATGGAAGATCTCCTTGTTGACAAAGATTTGTGACCTACAATTTTCAGTCAAAAACCCTATAGCATGTCAAAAGAAGACTAGGCAAAAGTTGATAGAAAGGCAAGAAGCTCGATCTGGCTTTGCCTTGATGATTCAATGCTCTTGAATGTTTCAAGTGACAACAACACCAAGAAGCTTTAGCATAAGATTGGGGCTTTGCATCAAATGAAGTCCCTAATGAACAAGCTTTTTCTACAAAAGAAGTTGTATTCCTTGCATATGTCTGATGGAGATTTTATGATCAAGCTTGTGTTCAAAGATGGGAGGACAAAGACTCTACTTGGTATGTTGCACATCCCTAGTTTGGTGAGGAAACTATTTTCTATATATCAATTAAATGATTCAAGCATGTAAGTTATTTTCAGTAAGAGTGTCAAATGGTCAAAGGAGCCACAATGTTGGCAATGGGAGTTCATACCAAAAATTTATTTAGATTTGATGCTAGCCCATTAATTGAATGCAATAATTATGAGTTTCTTGATACTAAAAACCATAAGTTGCCTACTGAAAAAACCATGTTGTGACATGAATGCATTGGCCACATTGATGAGAAAGGACTTAGAGCTTTGAAGTCAAAAGGTTTGGTTGAACCGTTGAACATCTACTTGATTGTTCTCTGGATTTTGATTTTTGTTAACATTGTTTATATGGAAAGCAAAGTCATGTAAGGTTTTACTCAAGCTCTACTAGATCTAACAGAATTTTACATTTGATTCAGAGTGATGTGATTGGACCTTCTTCAGTTCTTTCTTTATGAGAATCCTTATATTTTGTATTTTTAATTGATAATTTCTCTATAAAAATATGAGTGATATGCCTTAGATAGAAATCTTAAGTCTTTGGAATATTCTAAGAGTTTAAGGCTCTTCTGAAGAACCAAACAGAGAAGAAGATTAAAGTTTTAAGAGAAAACAATGGTGATGAGTTTTGTTTTGTACAGTTCCAAAACTTTTAAAAGACAATGGGATAGCTACACAAAAAACAACTCCACATGCCCCTCAGCAAAATGGAGTTGCAAGGAGTATGAATAGGATGTCGATGGAAATGGCTAGGAGTACGCTCATTGGATCTAAGTTAGAGCAAAAGTATTGGGCAGAAGTAGTGCTTGATCATATTGCTTGTTATCTTTATCAACTGATCTCCTACATCAGCATTTATTTTTAAAACCCTGAAAAGGTTTGGGCAAGCAAGAAGGCTTTTCTTCAACATCTTAGAATGCTTCACTATGATGCATATGTACATGTTATGAAGGAGATGAGATCTAAGTATCTTCATCGATTATGGTGAAGGTGTGAAAGGATACAAGCGTTGGAATCCTAAGAGAAGAAAGACAATATATAGTCAAAATGTGATCTTCACAGAAATTACAACTTAAGTTGAAAAGAATTCATGTCTATAAAAACTCTCATGAATGGTAGCAAAATACCTTCAATTCCACACAATACTGCAGCTAATGCTAAATTCTTGTGATTAGCATATAGCAGATACAAGAAGGGGTGAAATTTGTAACCAGAATGTTAACATTGGGAAGTATATATAAATGTCAATGATTGTTACCTCCAAATTAGGACTAAACTATGTTGTACTGCACTGCTGTATGACTATGAAATACTGAAGTTGTGAATAACAAATAGGGATTTTCCTAGTGCTGTAGGACCTCAAAAGGGTAGCTTCCAGAATATACGTTAATAAGTTATCCTTAGCTTCTTTATAACAACCTTGTGTGTTCATTTTCTCACACTTGTACAATAGTTCTGTTTAATGGTGAGTGCAGATCATTAGCTAAAACAATCTAAACCCTAAGAAATGATTCTTCTGCCTCTATTGTAAGCTATTTTACATCTCAGAGAAAGGAAAAGATCTGGAGATATCAAAACCTTCTAGTGATATGTCATCTAAAATGTATAATGTTGTAATATTGTAAAGGATAGCAATTCCTTGAAAGATTGGTATTTAGACTTCAGCTTATAATTTAACAAAATATTGACATAAGGGGGAAAAACATGCAAAAAGATGCTTTTATTGTGATATTTATTCAAAGAAACAACAAATTACCTAATAATGTAGGGTCTGTTGACTCCAGAAACTCTTGAAGCAGTTGCTGATAGAACTCAGAGTCATCAAGTAGCTCAGGATCACCATCTTCATTTATTTCCTGACACTAGTAGAATCACACTTTAAAATCTTATCCATGCCAAAATCTAAACCATACAAGAAAAGTACACAAAACTATTTTAATAGATAGGAAATGAATAAATTTCTCCCATTTAGTAGAAAATTTATTGAAAACTAGAAGATTGATTGACAGAATGAGAACTACTTTAAGAATGCACTTGAGAAATCAAATTAAAAAATCTTTAGCTAAGAAAATCAAGAGTTATACCCATCAGTTGAAAATTATGATTTTACTACTACCATCTCACCATGAAAACCTAGCAGAATTGTAACTTCAATCTAAAGAAAGCGTAATACCTCAGCTGTTTTTTCTTGAAACTCTGGTTCTTGAGCCACCAGTGCTTGTGGAGACTGCAGGGAAGAATAGTATTAGGAAAGAATTCTTTATCAGGAATGAAAGCCACTAACATTAACGAATCTGTATTTTTTAACAGATAAATATGACAAAAAACTTACAGTCCCAATCACATCAACAGAAGAGCGCATCAGTTGCATCCTCTTCATCATACTTGTAGGGTCCTTCATATATGTTGATACTTGCTGACTTATGCTCTATGTTGTGAAAATTTAATATTCAGAAACAATATCTGTCACTCATAGATTATGACTGATAAAAAATTCCACAAGAAAGACGCAAAGTAGTTGAATATTTAGAAACAAACCTGATTGAAAGCACGAAATTTACTTTTCATTGCAGCAGCACCCGCTGAAAGCTGTGTCTTTCGATGCCATTTGTCTACAGAGTTATCACGGAAAGGAGCAATTCTGCAAAATAAGGCAAGCAGATTCAGATATTCTCCAAGCTTTTCTCCACTCTTCTGCATAACCAAAATTGAAAATTTCAATTCACAATAGAGCAAAAACATTAAACCAAAGCACTGAAAGATTGAGCTTTCAGATCTACATTGTCAGAAATTACAGGACAAGCAGATATGACAGCCATCATTGCATATGAGAAGACTTCACCATGGTTTCTAAATGTTATTTCATTATCAGCATACTTTTATTGATATAACATGACAATGTATGTTATGAATAAGTTATTGGCTATGTATCCTGGGGACTTGTCCCCTGCATTTTCAGATCCATCCCCTGCAAGAAATGATTTGGGCAGGCGGGCAAGGGTCGGAAATGACCCCCAGCTGTCCCCAACCTGCCAAAACGGAAAACCACATAAAAAAAAAAAAAAATTTAAAAAGAAACGTCCCCAAGATGTCAAAAATATTGTCAGAAATGCCTGGAAACAGCTAGCCGTCCCCTAAGGCAGAGGCATACAAGAAAGCAATTTTTTTTTAAAACACACAAGATTGAAAAAAGGAGGACATGGGGGAGGAGGGGGAGGGGAAGGGGATGCACACACCCCTTTAAACCAACCCTAAACCTGAAACAACCACACTAACAACTAAAAACCAAAAACAAACTCAATTTGCCATTTTACATTTTGTGAAGAAGACAGAGAAGGAGAACAGCTGTGAGAAAAGAAGAGAACAACAATGAGAAGAAGGCAAGAGAGCATCAAAACGACATCATTTGGATAAATTTACTATCCATTGTTCATGTGCACAAATTCTTTTGCACTTTATCTTTTTGACAAAGTTTCAAACATTTAGGGAGATTTTTTTTCGTTGTTTTATGTTTGCACTCACAACTAGGTTTTGAATTTTCAGAAAAAAACAAAAACAATGAGCAGCAGTGAGGGTAGTGAGGATGAAGAGATTCAAATTCATGAAAAAGACCATAGAGGTGCTACTAGAAGTTCTTCTAGGAGTGGAAGTGTCACAGGGACTATCAATTCAAATAATCCATTTGAATGCCCTTCCAATCAAAATTTATGCAAAGGGCCCATTCAATCCCAAAAAGACCCTTTTACAATTTGCAACAGCCATATACAAAGGCAAGAAAAATAAAATTAGAGGAAAGTAGAGTTCAGCTGTCATTTGTGCAACAAGAATTATACGGTCAGCTACACAAGGGTTTATGCTCATCTTTTGTGCATAAGTGAGCATGGAGTAAAAAGGTTGGGAAAACAATCTTAGTTGAGAAGGCCAAGATTACTAGGTTGTACATGGAGGATGAGACAATAAATAAGGAAATGCCAAAAGAGACTACACAACCTCATATGGCATTGCCTATATCAATGTTGACAGTCAAAAGGGAGAGGGTTCTACCAAGGGAAGGAGAAGGGCTACTAGTATTGTAGGGATCTTCAATATGCAACAGGAAGTTGCAAAGTCTTGAATTGCCAAAATTTTGATTGCCAATGCCATACCATTTCATGTGACTTGTTCTCCTCATATCAAACAAGTGTTCAAAGATGCAATTGTTGTTGGTCCCTTGTTTGGCCACCCTAGAGAACATAGACTACACAACACTTTGATAGAGAGTATTCTAAGGTGAATGTGGTGAAGAGGACTTGAGGCAAACTTGGATGAGAACAAGCTACTCTATCATCATGGATAGGTCCACTATAGTAGGAAAACTTAACAAGTACTTGGTTGACTCATCATGACTCACAAGTTTTCCAGCTCTTTGCACCAATCAACACAAATTGTGTGCCAAGTCAGAGATGAGTCAAGCCAAATACTCAGCAAGTTTTTCCTAGGACTCAACTGAGTTTTCCACTAAGACTTGAGAGTTCTCAATACAAACTCACCTAGCGACAAGATAAAATAAAATCCACGCTACTTTCATTTTTTGACACTTTACAGTCTTGGTATTTATCAATGTTACAAAAACATAGTGACATAATGGATTGGAAGAATCAAGATTTGGTTAGAAATAGCAAGGTCTTGGTGATAGAGAAAAGCTGAAAATATAGTGATAAAATTATAAAAGATGGTGTTCACATGAAGGTTTGTGTGGTCATAAATGCCTTAATTTGGTCCTGGTGGAGGGGAGCTCTACCCCTTCACCCATCCCTGTACCACAATAGGGAACGCACCAAGGACACTACCCCTAGACCCACTGGGGGCACTACCCCTCAACCCCATTAAAGGATCTACCCCAAAACCCCATCCTGCCACTATCCCTATATTGTCCCCAAATCCAAGCCCTTGGTCCCCTTGTTTTGATACTTCATGGAACAATCATTTATTGTTTTGAGGCTCATATGGCATGTAATATTTGAATTATGGGAAATTGATGATAATAATAGACTTATGTCTTCTCTAAATGCATTAATTTCTACTTTTGTGTGTAATTGTGTTTTTGTTTTGTCGAATTTTGTCGAGTCTCGAGTCCAAGTCAAAATTTTGGTTTGTCGGGTCTTGAATTTTCAAACTATGGTTGGACAATTATTAGACATTGACCACTCATCAATATCATTGTCACAAGTTTAAATGGTTATTATTTTCTTAGAGCTAATGATTGTTTAGGGCAGAGGAAGGATGCAAACTTTCAATTTCAGATTTTGAAGGAGGCCATTGAGGAGGTTGGGCTCTCTAATGTTTTACAAGTAGTGATTAATTTTTCCCATGTATGTAAGTTAGTTGGCTTGACAACAAAGGGTGCTTACAAGCACAATTTTTGGACCCCATGTTGTGTTCATGTTTTGAACAATGAATTGAAATGCATTGGAAAGATGGATTGAGTGAAGGAAGGGATGGCAAAAGCTACAAGCATACAAATGTGCATATGCAATCATCACACATCACTTGCTCTAGTCAAGGATTTTTCAAGGAAAGAATTCCTCAGGCCACTGGATACTAGATATGATAACTACTTTATTTTGTTAGAAAGAATGCTTGAGGTGGTGGAGCCTCTACAATTAATGATGGTTAATCCAAAGTGGGGTGGATAACCACAACTAAGCACACTTGAAGGAAAAAATGTGATGCAAAAGATCCTTGATGATGATTGGTCGTCTACAATGACATAAGAAATTGCTGAATCTTTTATTATTTTGATTGACTAGGGGGTAAGGGCTCTCTCCAATTTCTATATATATGGTAGCAAAAAAGTATAGATCTTCTGCAACAAAATGGTTTCACTTTACTAGCCACTTGCAAGTCACTTTTGTAGCCACTATAATCTTTGTCAATATGATAGTTATAACTCAGCAACTTTGTGGATTACATTTTGTCAACACTAGAACTTCACCAACATCATGGACTACACTTCATTTACCACTTATGCCGCAACTAGCATCTCTTACAACACAGTTCCACTTTGTCAACTACTTACAAGCCACTTCTACAACAAATAACATTTCTTGCAACAACATGATTTTATTATTAAATTAATCATTAATTAATTTGTTAATGTTTCTAACTTTTAAATTATTAATTTATCTTTATTCTGTGTAATAGCATTCCCTCTTTGTCATTTGAATCTTAATTTTTTTGAAATTTAAATTTTTGTAATATGTTTGCTCTTTCATCTCACTTATTGTGCAGATCATAAGATATGCTAATATCTACCCTCCTAGTCTTGGAAAGATTTATGAGACATTTGATAGCATGCTTGGATAGATGAAGTAAGCCATTCATAGTGAGGCTCCTATTTTGGGATTTTATGAGAAATTTATCAAACCCAATGTGACATGGCAGTGGAACCCTATCAACACCCTGCTTCATATGGCAACCTATGCTCTAAATCCCAAATTGTATCCAACAAGGCCTAAGACAGTGCATCCATCTAATGATAAAGAGGTGAAAAAAAGGCTCATAAAGGCCCTTTGAAATATGTATACTAATGTGGAGTCCAATTTACTTCAATGCAATGTCTAACCTTTATCAATATCCATGGTTCAACATTCAGCAAACCAGAAGTAAAGTTAAATAGGGCTACATTAGCTCAAACCAACCCTAATGGATGGTAGACATTACATGGCAAGGATGCACCAAAGTTGAGGATGCTTTCTATTCACTTCCTTTTGCAAGTTGTCAATTCTTCCGCTATGGAAATGAGTTGCTCCACATACAATTTCATCTAGTTATTCAAGAGGAATAGGCTTACCTCTCAATGAGTGAAGTCAATCGTTGTACATAGCACATTGCAACTTCAAGAATGACTAACTCGTAAGTATCACCAGACACCAACAAGAAGTTGGGATGTTGATCCTAAATAAGCCATATAAATTGATGAGAAGGAGGCTCAAGAGGGATTGATTGGGATTCCATTGGATGAGGCAATCCCTCCTAGTGGCAATGACTCAATCTTGGACTCTGATTTTGATGCAATGTTAGCAGATGTTGATTAATGGCAGCAGCAAGTTTTCTTTGTATTTGTCATTTTGTAATTGAAACTTGCAGCCTTTGGACATTTTGATTTAATTTTTATATAATATATATACACATTGACAAGCAGCAACGAAATTTTATTTATTTATGTGTTAAATCTCATGTGAAATCTTAATTCAGCTCTAATGTTGTGTATTAAGGTCAATGTATATGACAAATGCCTAATCAATGTTACATATGAATATTTGAAATTTCCTATATTTTTTTATTTTCCCTATTTTTTTAATAGACCCCCTTATGGTACCCAAAAAAATGGCCTCCCAAAAAATCTGTCTTAATAGCATCCCCCTATCCCTAGTTATCCTCATCTTGGAAACTTGGTGTAACATAGGTTACAGGCCAAGCTCAGGATTTGTTACACAACCAATATAAAGTATCAATTAACTTTTGAAATGCATTCCAGTGACCCTTTTCAAGAGCATTTTTGAATAATCTCACAAATGTTACAAGCACCAGGGACAGCATGTCATTTTCTAGAGAATGTCGGCTCATCATTCTCTTTGAAGAATTGTTCCTCGGGGATCCAATAGATGTTTTGGAATGTCCAAGAGGTATGAGACTTTCCCCCACTGTCTTCCTAAAAAAAAACGACAACCCTAGGGATACAGTGCCTTCCCGAGGATAGCCTAGGAGATGTCGAAACATTCCCAAACATCCCAGGTAAGGCAAGACATCCCTGAACACTGTGCATATTTTTTAAAAAGAAAAGAAAAATAATGAACTCAAAAACAAAAACAAAAACATATCCTAATACCATAAGCATTGTATTGCACGTCTGTATTTAGACATCAGAGTTTGCAGTTATATTTACAGTTGTGAATTTCACAGTTTACTTTGGCATTTTTAATTTGAACTTTTGTATTTGAAATTCTAAGTTCATGCATTTTAATAGCTAATTAAATGACATAATTGATATTAATGACAATGTCATTCAATGTTTGATCTGGCAGTCTTGATGAAGTATTTTATATTAATTACTAAATACAAAGTCCAGCTTCTTTTAGTTTACATCTAATTTTTATATAATTTTTAATAGCTGTCCTCAAAACCATGTTCCACCTCCCCTTATCCCCAAAACTCGAAGAAACACTTCTTTTGAGAGTGCAAGCCCCAATTAGAAACAATGGATCAAAATATTTTTTTTGGTTTCACATCTTTGAAGATAGAGATTCACTTCATTTCCATTCCAGAAGATGCAGTCAAACCAACACTTTATTTAGGAATTCTATCTTTAAGAAGACTCAAAGGACACACTGTTGCTTGAATAGGGATTTAGCAAGGTCATTTGCTAGCCTTTTAACTATCTCGATCAGAAAAGTAAGGTTTTGCAGAGGGCTCTAAGGACTACTAGAATGATTCCCTCCTTCAAGACAATATCAATGGTTAGATGTGCTAAGCATCTCTTCAATGCTACAGTTGCATACAGACATGGCAATAGATCAATGAGTCGGTGTTGCTTTCCATTTGCTGCTACTTGAGTACCTGAATCTTCCTGCTTTTCTCAGTCCAAATGTTAAGAAGACTCAAAGGACACACTGTTGCTTGAATAGGGATTTAGCAAGGTCATTTGCTAGCCTTTTAACTATCTCAATCAGAAAAGTAAGGTTTTGCA
>VDFB02264603.1:0-21571 GCA_007258455.2 Sequoia sempervirens
TAGATTGGTGGGAATCTAATTACACTCATATAAGAAATTATATTTTTTCAAACCCATCAAAGATCCTTCAGATATTTCTTGTGAGCCTTCTTTACCTGGCACCTGTTTGCTTAAAAATTCCTTGAAAATCTCTTCAACATATGTTCATATCTAGAACTTGATTTTTTTGATATTGTTGCACAATGATGAAACAATTAAGTAGCTTTCAGAATTGTTTCAGGAAACTGATCAAATGACCTCAAACAGCTATGAAAATGCACCAGGATGTCGAGTTATGATAGGAGAGTGTGCTTGAAAAACAGTTTTGCATAAGCTCATCGGGATCAAAAACTGTTAATGTCCAAAAATTGCTATCTTGACATTTTCTGAATATTTCCACTGTCAAAACTGTGCAGAATCAGTTTGGTTTTGGTTTTGAAAAAATACCAAATATTGTCCAAATGCCCTGAAAATTGGCATGGTGGTAGACTTTGGTGTAGAGAATCAAAGACACCAATCAGTTTGTGATGAAACTCCCCTGGTCACTTAATATTGCCTTCCAAAGATGACCATTTTAGCAGATTTTAACTGTGTTTCTGAGTGTTAAAATCCCTTTTTTTTAATATGGGGACCTAAAATTTGCATGAAATTTTAAGTCCCAACACTTCCCATGAACTTCAAAGCCATCAGGTTGCTCAATGTATACCTCTTGTTCAATTACACCATTTAGAAATGTTGTCTTCACGTCCATCTGATGTAACTTCCATCCTTTAGCTGCTGCAATAGCAATGATAGTCTTGATGGAGGTATAATGAGCAACTGGAGCAAATGTTTCCTCATAGTCTATTCCCTCTTTCTGAGAGAACCCCCTAGCCACAAATCTAGCCTTGTACTTCTCAATGCTTCCATCAACCGCATGCTTGATCTTGAAAAGCCACTTAGAAGATACAACAGATTTCCTTTCTGGTCTAGGTACTATATCCCAAACATCATTCTTAAGGATAGATTGATATTCTCCAGCCATGGCATCTCTCCATACTTGCTGACTTGAAGCTTCCTCAACACCGGAAGGCTCAGATTCAATCATTTGACTCATCAATGCAACATAGCTTGAAAACTTATGTGGTCTTTTACTTTCTCTGAATGTTCCTCTAGGGGCTGCAAACTTTTATGCCTCCTGCATTGTTTGCCTAGCCCATAGAGGTCTCTTTCGACCAATAACAATGTCTCTAGGCCCATCAGTAGGTTCCAAAGGCTCAACTGGATCACCATCTTCTTCTGGTTCAAGAGACTCCCTCTGAATCTCAGGAGTATGGTCAACTTCCATGTCCTAAGGAGTCTCATGATCTTCATTAGCTATCTCCATGAAGAGCCTTTAGATCTCTTGAATGCAACATCCTCTTCAAATGTAACATCCCTGCTAATCTCTATTAGTTTCTGACTTGGAATGTAAATCCTGTAGCCTTTTGAAGACTCACTGTAGCCCACAAATATTCCCTTCTTACCAGATGGTTCCAACTTTGTCCTTTTATCTTTAGGCACATGAACATACAAAGGACAACCAAAGATTCTCAAATGGCTGACTTCAGGCTTCACACCTGTGAAAGCTTCTTTAGGAGTCATGTTCTCCAAAATATGATGAGGGCTCTGATTCTGAACATACACAGTTGTCCTAGATGCCTCAGCGCAAAGGAAGGTTTACAGATCTTGATCATGAATCATGGCTTTAGCTACTTCTACAATAGATCTGTTCTTCCTTTCTGCAACACCGTTTTGTTGTGGATTGTAAGGGACACAAAACTCCCTCTTAATCCCTGCCTCAACACAAAAGTTATGGAAGATTCTAGAGATGTATTCTCCTCCATTGTCAAATCTCAGAACTTTCCCAGATAAGTTCTCCACTTGAGCTTTAAATTCCTTGAATTTCTCAAGTACTTCCTCAAATTCTTTAGTCTTTAAGAAATAAATCCAAGTCTTTCTAAAGTAGTCATCAATGAAAATTATATAATACAAGAAACCACTCAAAGAAGTAACAGACATTGGACCACACAAATCAAAATGAATAAGATCTAGAATACATTTAGATCTACTTTCACTACTATGAAAAGGACCTTTAGTATTCTTACCCAATGCGCATCCTTGGCAAGTACCTTCATGCTCCTGGCTGAGTTTAGGAATGCCAGTGACCATCTTCTCCATGGTTGGAAGTGCTCTAAAATGAAGTTGAGCAAGTCTTCTATGCCAAAGCTCACACGAACTTGATGAATCATGCAACAAAGCCTGTAGTGGACGAGTGGAAAGTCTGTAGAAACATTCTTTCCTAACACCAATCACTCAGGCTAACTTGATGTTAGATTTCTTCAGCCATGCAAGAACTTTTCCTTCGAAGAAAGCAACTTGATATCCCTTATCTTCCAAGGCTGAAATTGAGACAAGGTTCCTCTTGATGCCCGGTACAAATAGTACATCACTCAACTGCAGAGAGATGTCGGAATCTAAGTGAAGAGAGGAGGTTCCAACACCTTTCACGGAATAGCATGCATCATCTCCAATTATGACTTGAACACTTGTATCTCTTTCCACCAAATTTGAAAGATGTTCTCTAAATCCAATAATGTGACGAGAGGCACCACTATCAATCAACCAGGTGTTGTTGTCCGTAGGAACATTGCTTGATAAGGCAGAATAGAATAGAAAACCACTTGAATCCTTCTAAGGGGAGATCTCACCCACATCCGCAATTGAAGCATGTTGCTTAGGTCTACTTGGGCAATCCTTTGCATAGTGACCAAACTTGTCACACCTGAAGCACTGTATATGGGAGAGATCCTTCTTCTTATTAGATGCAGGAGCACCATCTGATCTTTTATCTCTGTCCCTCTTGAAGTTTCCTTTCTTCCCTTCTCTTCCTTTCTTCTTCGAAGATTGAGTGACAAGAACATGAATCTCTTCATTGGTGGAACTTTGCCCATTGCCTCTTGCTGCTAATCTTGATTCCTCTTGAATACAATCTGCCCTCAAGCGATCAAACTTAGGTAGTTTCGATCTTCCACTAATACCTTGGATAAATGGCTCCCAAGATTGAGGAAGACCATTGAGTGCTAACATGACCAAGTCCTTATCATCAACCATATGACCAATGGTACAAAGCTGATCTCTTAACTCGGTGATCTTCATGAAGAATGAGATAATAGTATCTCCTTTTGTCATCTTGATATGATGAAGTTGTTGCCTCAATGCAAGAGCTCGGCTTGTATTATTGATCTCATACATTTCCTCCAAGGTCTTGAACATCTCTCTTGCTGTCTTCAACTTGGAGATAATCGGCACAAGGTGGTCCTTGATGGAATCAACCAAAATATTCTTTGCCTTAATGCCATTCCTCTTCCATTGTAACTTCTCATTCTCATCGGAAGGTTTGGGAACTTCGCTCTCCACGAACTCAGCAATTTCATTTTCTTCCAATGTAACCAATACTCTAAACTTCCAAGAAGTGAAATTTGAAGCACCTTCAAGTCTATCTTCAACCTTGAGCCCATTCACCATTTTGAAGATAAGATAGACGCACGAAGATGAGAACAAGAGTGGAAGATAATGCTGCTTATGTAAATCTGATCACGATCTTGCTTAAACCAGCTCTAATACCATGTTAGTTTTATGATCAGAAGTTAATAAGCAGATTTTAATTCAAATTCAAACAAATAGACACAGCATATACCCTGGGAAAACCCTCCACTTGAGGGAGAAAAACCCAGCAATAATATATCGCTTATTTATTGAATAATAAACAATAAGTCTCTTTACAATGAGGCAGAATACAAGGCCAAGAATCAGTGCTCACTTGATGCACTCAGATATAAAATTCACACTCCTTGATAAACTCGAACTGCTGTAGGAGAAATTCGCACTTAGCAGATGGAAATGGACGAACTTGACTTAATGATGGATGAATGAAAATGATCTCATATATATACAAGATGGAGGAGAGGTCGCACCTCTTCATGAGCAAGGGTCGGCCAAATATGAAATATAATTCAAATGAATGTGTGCAAATATCAAGGAGGGTCAGCCCAAAAAAAATAATAATAAGTTGCCAAGTGAAGCGCATCTTCACTTTATTAAATGCAATAAATAAATAGCCAAAGGCTATATGAAATTTATTGTTTATCGATGCAAGGCGGAAGTATGTAGCCCGCAGCTATAACAACAACAAAGACGTCCTCAAGCACTAACTAGGCTTCGTCTATGCTATTTGCCCGTATTGTTGAGCATTCAAATGTTGACTAGTTGATGTTCGAGAATTAAAAATGCCTCCAAGTTTATTCTACATATTTTTAGGAGTGTTATATTTTTTTCATGTTTTACAACCCCTTATAAATTACTAGATGGGTTTTCAGCCCATGGTTTTATACCCATTGTTTTGTAATACCACTTAGCAATTTCCTATAGTGATGCACCTACAAATAAAAGCACATGGTTTAGGTTATGATGGGTGACAAAATCATATTGTATTGTGAATGGTTAAGTTAATATAGTAAAGGAGTGTTATTTTGCCAAGGCTTTTTTCCCATAATAATTTCCTAGGGTATATCTAGTGTTTCATGTGTTAATGCTTTATTCTATTGCATTTTGGATTTGAAACTAGTTAGCATACCTCCTCTTGTTTAGATTATCAATTCAATTTCCTTCCATTTGGTATCAAAGCTCATTTTTCTTGCTAGAACCATGAAAGAAGAGCATTTTTGCATTGTATTAGTCTTGGCTTGAGTGGGATCTTTGTGTAGGTGAATCCATTTTCTTATATGGAAAGATGGCAAGCAATGCTGGAAGAATGGAGATCCAAAATTTCAATGGTTGGAACTTCGAGCTTTGGATGCTCATGATGGAAGATCTCCTTGTTGACAAAGATTTGTGACCTACAATTTTCAGTCAAAAACCCTATAGCATGTCAAAAGAAGACTAGGCAAAAGTTGATAGAAAGGCAAGAAGCTCGATCTGGCTTTGCCTTGATGATTCAATGCTCTTGAATGTTTCAAGTGACAACAACACCAAGAAGCTTTAGCATAAGATTGGGGCTTTGCATCAAATGAAGTCCCTAATGAACAAGCTTTTTCTACAAAAGAAGTTGTATTCCTTGCATATGTCTGATGGAGATTTTATGATCAAGCTTGTGTTCAAAGATGGGAGGACAAAGACTCTACTTGGTATGTTGCACATCCCTAGTTTGGTGAGGAAACTATTTTCTATATATCAATTAAATGATTCAAGCATGTAAGTTATTTTCAGTAAGAGTGTCAAATGGTCAAAGGAGCCACAATGTTGGCAATGGGAGTTCATACCAAAAATTTATTTAGATTTGATGCTAGCCCATTAATTGAATGCAATAATTATGAGTTTCTTGATACTAAAAACCATAAGTTGCCTACTGAAAAAACCATGTTGTGACATGAATGCATTGGCCACATTGATGAGAAAGGACTTAGAGCTTTGAAGTCAAAAGGTTTGGTTGAACCGTTGAACATCTACTTGATTGTTCTCTGGATTTTGATTTTTGTTAACATTGTTTATATGGAAAGCAAAGTCATGTAAGGTTTTACTCAAGCTCTACTAGATCTAACAGAATTTTACATTTGATTCAGAGTGATGTGATTGGACCTTCTTCAGTTCTTTCTTTATGAGAATCCTTATATTTTGTATTTTTAATTGATAATTTCTCTATAAAAATATGAGTGATATGCCTTAGATAGAAATCTTAAGTCTTTGGAATATTCTAAGAGTTTAAGGCTCTTCTGAAGAACCAAACAGAGAAGAAGATTAAAGTTTTAAGAGAAAACAATGGTGATGAGTTTTGTTTTGTACAGTTCCAAAACTTTTAAAAGACAATGGGATAGCTACACAAAAAACAACTCCACATGCCCCTCAGCAAAATGGAGTTGCAAGGAGTATGAATAGGATGTCGATGGAAATGGCTAGGAGTACGCTCATTGGATCTAAGTTAGAGCAAAAGTATTGGGCAGAAGTAGTGCTTGATCATATTGCTTGTTATCTTTATCAACTGATCTCCTACATCAGCATTTATTTTTAAAACCCTGAAAAGGTTTGGGCAAGCAAGAAGGCTTTTCTTCAACATCTTAGAATGCTTCACTATGATGCATATGTACATGTTATGAAGGAGATGAGATCTAAGTATCTTCATCGATTATGGTGAAGGTGTGAAAGGATACAAGCGTTGGAATCCTAAGAGAAGAAAGACAATATATAGTCAAAATGTGATCTTCACAGAAATTACAACTTAAGTTGAAAAGAATTCATGTCTATAAAAACTCTCATGAATGGTAGCAAAATACCTTCAATTCCACACAATACTGCAGCTAATGCTAAATTCTTGTGATTAGCATATAGCAGATACAAGAAGGGGTGAAATTTGTAACCAGAATGTTAACATTGGGAAGTATATATAAATGTCAATGATTGTTACCTCCAAATTAGGACTAAACTATGTTGTACTGCACTGCTGTATGACTATGAAATACTGAAGTTGTGAATAACAAATAGGGATTTTCCTAGTGCTGTAGGACCTCAAAAGGGTAGCTTCCAGAATATACGTTAATAAGTTATCCTTAGCTTCTTTATAACAACCTTGTGTGTTCATTTTCTCACACTTGTACAATAGTTCTGTTTAATGGTGAGTGCAGATCATTAGCTAAAACAATCTAAACCCTAAGAAATGATTCTTCTGCCTCTATTGTAAGCTATTTTACATCTCAGAGAAAGGAAAAGATCTGGAGATATCAAAACCTTCTAGTGATATGTCATCTAAAATGTATAATGTTGTAATATTGTAAAGGATAGCAATTCCTTGAAAGATTGGTATTTAGACTTCAGCTTATAATTTAACAAAATATTGACATAAGGGGGAAAAACATGCAAAAAGATGCTTTTATTGTGATATTTATTCAAAGAAACAACAAATTACCTAATAATGTAGGGTCTGTTGACTCCAGAAACTCTTGAAGCAGTTGCTGATAGAACTCAGAGTCATCAAGTAGCTCAGGATCACCATCTTCATTTATTTCCTGACACTAGTAGAATCACACTTTAAAATCTTATCCATGCCAAAATCTAAACCATACAAGAAAAGTACACAAAACTATTTTAATAGATAGGAAATGAATAAATTTCTCCCATTTAGTAGAAAATTTATTGAAAACTAGAAGATTGATTGACAGAATGAGAACTACTTTAAGAATGCACTTGAGAAATCAAATTAAAAAATCTTTAGCTAAGAAAATCAAGAGTTATACCCATCAGTTGAAAATTATGATTTTACTACTACCATCTCACCATGAAAACCTAGCAGAATTGTAACTTCAATCTAAAGAAAGCGTAATACCTCAGCTGTTTTTTCTTGAAACTCTGGTTCTTGAGCCACCGGTGCTTGTGGAGACTGCAGGGAAGAATAGTATTAGGAAAGAATTCTTTATCAGGAATGAAAGCCACTAACATTAACGAATCTGTATTTTTTAACAGATAAATATGACAAAAAACTTACAGTCCCAATCACATCAACAGAAGAGCGCATCAGTTGCATCCTCTTCATCATACTTGTAGGGTCCTTCATATATGTTGATACTTGCTGACTTATGCTCTATGTTGTGAAAATTTAATATTCAGAAACAATATCTGTCACTCATAGATTATGACTGATAAAAAATTCCACAAGAAAGACGCAAAGTAGTTGAATATTTAGAAACAAACCTGATTGAAAGCACGAAATTTACTTTTCATTGCAGCAGCACCCGCTGAAAGCTGTGTCTTTCGATGCCATTTGTCTACAGAGTTATCACGGAAAGGAGCAATTCTGCAAAATAAGGCAAGCAGATTCAGATATTCTCCAAGCTTTTCTCCACTCTTCTGCATAACCAAAATTGAAAATTTCAATTCACAATAGAGCAAAAACATTAAACCAAAGCACTGAAAGATTGAGCTTTCAGATCTACATTGTCAGAAATTACAGGACAAGCAGATATGACAGCCATCATTGCATATGAGAAGACTTCACCATGGTTTCTAAATGTTATTTCATTATCAGCATACTTTTATTGATATAACATGACAATGTATGTTATGAATAAGTTATTGGCTATGTATCCTGGGGACTTGTCCCCTGCATTTTCAGATCCATCCCCTGCAAGAAATGATTTGGGCAGGCGGGCAAGGGTCGGAAATGACCCCCAGCTGTCCCCAACCTGCCAAAACGGAAAACCACATAAAAAAAAAAAAAAATTTAAAAAGAAACGTCCCCAAGATGTCAAAAATATTGTCAGAAATGCCTGGAAACAGCTAGCCGTCCCCTAAGGCAGAGGCATACAAGAAAGCAATTTTTTTTTAAAACACACAAGATTGAAAAAAGGAGGACATGGGGGAGGAGGGGGAGGGGAAGGGGATGCACACACCCCTTTAAACCAACCCTAAACCTGAAACAACCACACTAACAACTAAAAACCAAAAACAAACTCAATTTGCCATTTTACATTTTGTGAAGAAGACAGAGAAGGAGAACAGCTGTGAGAAAAGAAGAGAACAACAATGAGAAGAAGGCAAGAGAGCATCAAAACGACATCATTTGGATAAATTTACTATCCATTGTTCATGTGCACAAATTCTTTTGCACTTTATCTTTTTGACAAAGTTTCAAACATTTAGGGAGATTTTTTTTCGTTGTTTTATGTTTGCACTCACAACTAGGTTTTGAATTTTCAGAAAAAAACAAAAACAATGAGCAGCAGTGAGGGTAGTGAGGATGAAGAGATTCAAATTCATGAAAAAGACCATAGAGGTGCTACTAGAAGTTCTTCTAGGAGTGGAAGTGTCACAGGGACTATCAATTCAAATAATCCATTTGAATGCCCTTCCAATCAAAATTTATGCAAAGGGCCCATTCAATCCCAAAAAGACCCTTTTACAATTTGCAACAGCCATATACAAAGGCAAGAAAAATAAAATTAGAGGAAAGTAGAGTTCAGCTGTCATTTGTGCAACAAGAATTATACGGTCAGCTACACAAGGGTTTATGCTCATCTTTTGTGCATAAGTGAGCATGGAGTAAAAAGGTTGGGAAAACAATCTTAGTTGAGAAGGCCAAGATTACTAGGTTGTACATGGAGGATGAGACAATAAATAAGGAAATGCCAAAAGAGACTACACAACCTCATATGGCATTGCCTATATCAATGTTGACAGTCAAAAGGGAGAGGGTTCTACCAAGGGAAGGAGAAGGGCTACTAGTATTGTAGGGATCTTCAATATGCAACAGGAAGTTGCAAAGTCTTGAATTGCCAAAATTTTGATTGCCAATGCCATACCATTTCATGTGACTTGTTCTCCTCATATCAAACAAGTGTTCAAAGATGCAATTGTTGTTGGTCCCTTGTTTGGCCACCCTAGAGAACATAGACTACACAACACTTTGATAGAGAGTATTCTAAGGTGAATGTGGTGAAGAGGACTTGAGGCAAACTTGGATGAGAACAAGCTACTCTATCATCATGGATAGGTCCACTATAGTAGGAAAACTTAACAAGTACTTGGTTGACTCATCATGACTCACAAGTTTTCCAGCTCTTTGCACCAATCAACACAAATTGTGTGCCAAGTCAGAGATGAGTCAAGCCAAATACTCAGCAAGTTTTTCCTAGGACTCAACTGAGTTTTCCACTAAGACTTGAGAGTTCTCAATACAAACTCACCTAGCGACAAGATAAAATAAAATCCACGCTACTTTCATTTTTTGACACTTTACAGTCTTGGTATTTATCAATGTTACAAAAACATAGTGACATAATGGATTGGAAGAATCAAGATTTGGTTAGAAATAGCAAGGTCTTGGTGATAGAGAAAAGCTGAAAATATAGTGATAAAATTATAAAAGATGGTGTTCACATGAAGGTTTGTGTGGTCATAAATGCCTTAATTTGGTCCTGGTGGAGGGGAGCTCTACCCCTTCACCCATCCCTGTACCACAATAGGGAACGCACCAAGGACACTACCCCTAGACCCACTGGGGGCACTACCCCTCAACCCCATTAAAGGATCTACCCCAAAACCCCATCCTGCCACTATCCCTATATTGTCCCCAAATCCAAGCCCTTGGTCCCCTTGTTTTGATACTTCATGGAACAATCATTTATTGTTTTGAGGCTCATATGGCATGTAATATTTGAATTATGGGAAATTGATGATAATAATAGACTTATGTCTTCTCTAAATGCATTAATTTCTACTTTTGTGTGTAATTGTGTTTTTGTTTTGTCGAATTTTGTCGAGTCTCGAGTCCAAGTCAAAATTTTGGTTTGTCGGGTCTTGAATTTTCAAACTATGGTTGGACAATTATTAGACATTGACCACTCATCAATATCATTGTCACAAGTTTAAATGGTTATTATTTTCTTAGAGCTAATGATTGTTTAGGGCAGAGGAAGGATGCAAACTTTCAATTTCAGATTTTGAAGGAGGCCATTGAGGAGGTTGGGCTCTCTAATGTTTTACAAGTAGTGATTAATTTTTCCCATGTATGTAAGTTAGTTGGCTTGACAACAAAGGGTGCTTACAAGCACAATTTTTGGACCCCATGTTGTGTTCATGTTTTGAACAATGAATTGAAATGCATTGGAAAGATGGATTGAGTGAAGGAAGGGATGGCAAAAGCTACAAGCATACAAATGTGCATATGCAATCATCACACATCACTTGCTCTAGTCAAGGATTTTTCAAGGAAAGAATTCCTCAGGCCACTGGATACTAGATATGATAACTACTTTATTTTGTTAGAAAGAATGCTTGAGGTGGTGGAGCCTCTACAATTAATGATGGTTAATCCAAAGTGGGGTGGATAACCACAACTAAGCACACTTGAAGGAAAAAATGTGATGCAAAAGATCCTTGATGATGATTGGTCGTCTACAATGACATAAGAAATTGCTGAATCTTTTATTATTTTGATTGACTAGGGGGTAAGGGCTCTCTCCAATTTCTATATATATGGTAGCAAAAAAGTATAGATCTTCTGCAACAAAATGGTTTCACTTTACTAGCCACTTGCAAGTCACTTTTGTAGCCACTATAATCTTTGTCAATATGATAGTTATAACTCAGCAACTTTGTGGATTACATTTTGTCAACACTAGAACTTCACCAACATCATGGACTACACTTCATTTACCACTTATGCCGCAACTAGCATCTCTTACAACACAGTTCCACTTTGTCAACTACTTACAAGCCACTTCTACAACAAATAACATTTCTTGCAACAACATGATTTTATTATTAAATTAATCATTAATTAATTTGTTAATGTTTCTAACTTTTAAATTATTAATTTATCTTTATTCTGTGTAATAGCATTCCCTCTTTGTCATTTGAATCTTAATTTTTTTGAAATTTAAATTTTTGTAATATGTTTGCTCTTTCATCTCACTTATTGTGCAGATCATAAGATATGCTAATATCTACCCTCCTAGTCTTGGAAAGATTTATGAGACATTTGATAGCATGCTTGGATAGATGAAGTAAGCCATTCATAGTGAGGCTCCTATTTTGGGATTTTATGAGAAATTTATCAAACCCAATGTGACATGGCAGTGGAACCCTATCAACACCCTGCTTCATATGGCAACCTATGCTCTAAATCCCAAATTGTATCCAACAAGGCCTAAGACAGTGCATCCATCTAATGATAAAGAGGTGAAAAAAAGGCTCATAAAGGCCCTTTGAAATATGTATACTAATGTGGAGTCCAATTTACTTCAATGCAATGTCTAACCTTTATCAATATCCATGGTTCAACATTCAGCAAACCAGAAGTAAAGTTAAATAGGGCTACATTAGCTCAAACCAACCCTAATGGATGGTAGACATTACATGGCAAGGATGCACCAAAGTTGAGGATGCTTTCTATTCACTTCCTTTTGCAAGTTGTCAATTCTTCCGCTATGGAAATGAGTTGCTCCACATACAATTTCATCTAGTTATTCAAGAGGAATAGGCTTACCTCTCAATGAGTGAAGTCAATCGTTGTACATAGCACATTGCAACTTCAAGAATGACTAACTCGTAAGTATCACCAGACACCAACAAGAAGTTGGGATGTTGATCCTAAATAAGCCATATAAATTGATGAGAAGGAGGCTCAAGAGGGATTGATTGGGATTCCATTGGATGAGGCAATCCCTCCTAGTGGCAATGACTCAATCTTGGACTCTGATTTTGATGTAATGTTAGCAGATGTTGATTAATGGCAGCAGCAAGTTTTCTTTGTATTTGTCATTTTGTAATTGAAACTTGCAGCCTTTGGACATTTTGATTTAATTTTTATATAATATATATACACATTGACAAGCAGCAACGAAATTTTGTTTATTTATGTGTTAAATCTCGTGTGAAATCTTAATTCAGCTCTAATGTTGTGTATTAAGGTCAATGTATATGACAAATGCCTAATCAATGTTACATATGAATATTTGAAATTTCCTATATTTTTTAATTTTCCCTGTTTTTTTAATAGACCCCCTTATGGTACCCAAAAAAATGGCCTCCCAAAAAATCTGTCTTAATAGCATCCCCCTATCCCTAGTTATCCTCATCTTGGAAACTTGGTGTAACATAGGTTACAGGCCAAGCTCAGGATTTGTTACACAACCAATATAAAGTATCAATTAACTTTTGAAATGCATTCCAGTGACCCTTTTCGAGAGCATTTTTGAATAATCTCACAAATGTTACAAGCACCAGGGACAGCATGTCATTTTCTAGAGAATGTCGGCTCATCATTCTCTTTGAAGAATTGTTCCTCAGGGATCCAATAGATGTTTTGGAATGTCCAAGAGGTATGAGACTTTCCCCCACTGTCTTCCTAGAAAAACGACAACCCTAGGGATACAGTGCCTTCCCGAGGATAGCCTAGGAGATGTCAAAACATTCCCAAATATCCCAGGTAAGGCAAGACATCCCTGAACACTGTGCATATTTTTTAAAAAGAAAAGAAAAATAATGAACTCAAAAACAAAAACAAAAACATATCCTAATACCATAAGCATTGTATTGCACGTCTGTATTTAGACATCAGAGTTTGCAGTTATATTTACAGTTGTGAATTTCACAGTTTACTTTGGCATTTTTAATTTGAACTTTTGTATTTGAAATTCTAAGTTCATGCATTTTAATAGCTAATTAAATGACATAATTGATATTAATGACAATGTCATTCAATGTTTGATCTGGCAGTCTTGATGAAGTATTTTATATTAATTACTAAATACAAAGTCCAGCTTCTTTTAGTTTACATCTAATTTTTATATAATTTTTAATAGCTGTCCTCAAAACCATGTTCCACCTCCCCTTATCCCCAAAACTCGAAGAAACACTTCTTTTGAGAGTGCAAGCCCCAATTAGAAACAATGGATCAAAATATTTTTTTTGGTTTCACATCTTTGAAGATAGAGATTCACTTCATTTCCATTCCAGAAGATGCAGTCAAACCAACACTTTATTTAGGAATTCTATCTTTAAGAAGACTCAAAGGACACACTGTTGCTTGAATAGGGATTTAGCAAGGTCATTTGCTAGCCTTTTAACTATCTCGATCAGAAAAGTAAGGTTTTGCAGAGGGCTCTAAGGACTACTAGAATGATTCCCTCCTTCAAGACAATATCAATGGTTAGATGTGCTAAGCATCTCTTCAATGCTACAGTTGCATACAGACATGGCAATAGATCAATGAGTCGGTGTTGCTTTCCATTTGCTGCTACTTGAGTACCTGAATCTTCCTGCTTTTCTCAGTCCAAATGTTAAGAAGACTCAAAGGACACACTGTTGCTTGAATAGGGATTTAGCAAGGTCATTTGCTAGCCTTTTAACTATCTCAATCAGAAAAGTAAGGTTTTGCAGAGGGCTCTAAGGACTACTAGAATGATTCCCTCCTTCAAGACAATATCAATGGTTAGATGTGCTAAGCATCTCTTCAATGCTACAGTTGCATACAGACATGGCAATAGATCAATGAGTCTGTGTTGCTTTCCATTTGCTGCTACTTGAGTACCTGAATCTTCCTGCTTTTCTCAGTCCAAATGTGGTAGACATGATGCTCCATAGTCCGAGGGTCACCTAATCCTCCTCCACATTTCAAGAGATCCGTATAACTATAGACATGTATTAAAAACTTTCTTTATACTGCTGGAAGATTGTGGTCTCAGAACTTGAAAAAGTATCTAGTGTACGTTCTTTATAATGCCTGCTCTCCCACATTCCCACCAACCGCCAATATCCCAACCTTGGATTTTCAAAGCATCTCTAAAATACATTTTTTACCACCCAAACTCTTCAACGCCCCACCCCCTGCAAACCCCAGTTACTTCCATCCCTCCTGGCTATAAGGATCACCTACGCATTGCCCGTCAATTCATCACATCTTATGTATACTCTTTCACAGTGATTGTTTATCAGGGGGTCAATCCTTTGTTGTATAATTCAAATTAGGTGTAACCTTTACTCCAGTCATGGCCTTCAACTACCCCATCTTCTTTGGCAACAAATCTTCCTTTCTCGTGGTTATTTGCAGCATTCATAGTATATGACATTACTGTCTCGACAGGTTCAGTGCTTAACTACCTTACATCGAAACTCCACCATGTTAGCTAGAATCTATTACTGTTGTAATTTTAAATTATTTTTAAATGTTAGCAGCTCATAGCTACTCTTTAGAGCTTCATACCACTCCCTAATGTTATTTCTATATGTGCTTTTGAGTCACATTGACCTATGCTGGTCATCTGTGGGTATTGATACAATTTCTTTATTTCTTTCGAGCCATTTGGATACCTTGCTTAGCAGTGCTGAGGATTTTAGCTAGAACAAGGGACACTAAGGATACATATATTACTGCTGGCCATAAAAAGTTCTCTCCATTTGTTATTGGCCTACCATATATCATTGTACTCCAAAGAAGGAAACAAGAATAATACAACAAAGAAGAATTAGTTGACCTGACTTATAGTTAGTTTCCATAAGTAAAACTAAATGCCATAGAATTATGGTGTAGCTGTCAAATCCATAAAGAAACTTGAATGTAACAGAGTATCCATCAAATTTATACAAGAAATGGTCTATGACTATCTACAAGAAATTTCAGTCGTCATGCTAATCATACTTCTGAATGAAGTATAAGAATAGAAATGTCTGTTATTATATGTAGTAAAGTATTTTATACCCAATATATATGTCATCCTGACTAACATATGATATGCAACAGACTCGTGAGAACACTGATTGAGAGAATCCAACTTGTCCATATACAAAGAGTGCAGGTGGGTAAAATAACTGACCACAACAGTCCAACCACACATAACCTTACCAACACACCATAATCCAAAATTGAATTAAGGAAAGAAAAAATAAATTATTAAAGGCCTAGAGAGTACAAAGTAGAATTGTCTTGGGGCCTTACTAAGGACTATTATTGTGTCATCCTACACAAGGATGGGGCCAACTCAAGCTGTGTTCCAGAATGGAATGTGGCAGACCCTTGTGCTTTACAGTACCTGAAAACTTGGTATGACAACTTGAATCTAAAACTAGAAAAAAATCACCTTTGGATAGAGTTCTGTCACATTCCTGGGCACTTTCAGGCTTAAATTAAGAAGATAGTGCAGCCTTTTCATCGTGTTCTGCTTGGGGATAAGAGAGGTTCCTCTTCTTTGCACCCTAATGTGAAAGCTTGTGTGGACATTGCCATCTTGTGACACTTCACTCAGAGATTTATCTTCTTTTCAATAGATTCACACATGTCCAAAAGGTCTTGTCTCTTAACCTCCCTAACCGTTGTCTTGTTTGTTTCTCTCCACTCCCATTTGGACAATAATTGTCCTCAGCAAAAACAAGAAATCACTAATGATATACCTTCTTTTCATAAGCAATCTGCAAAATTTTCTAAAACCTTAGAAATAATTTAAAAACTAGCTGAAGACCCTAAAGGGTGGTAAGTTAAAACAATCCAAACAAAAAATTTGACTAAGCAAGAGTTGAAGCAAGTTATAATATCTATTCCTTCAAGGGGGAAAAACTGAATGCCTAGTAAGAATAGTCAAGAAAGTGAGTTGAACCAAGGTACAAACGAGCTTGAACACAATTGCAGAGAATAATGTAGGAACTAGGAATACAGGAACAGGTGAAGTATTCAGTTTATCAGTAGAAAGTGGGGGGCAGAACTAGATTAGATAATAGTAATAACCCACCCAGTCAATCAATACCTACTCAAGTTTCATCAGATACCTCTCTCTTCAAAGATGTCAACTGTTTAGGCTAAATTATACACTTGTTGAAGCAAGGACATAAGCTTGTGACCGTCACAGTCACAGATTTCAGACTAAGTGTAGGTAAGCCGTAAGATGATACAGTCCTAGATGGGAATGGAGATAGGATCAAATAATGATGGAAAAGAAGAAGAATAACTGCATTAAGGGAGAGGATGCTGAAAACAGACTAATCTAAACTGCTGAAATTCAGAAATGATAAAAAGTAATGAAGACTGCAAAGCATCAAAATGACTCTAGATGTGGCAACAATTTAACATAAACCCTCACTCTTATTGATTCTTGAACCTTCAAATCTAAACCCTATTAAGTCACTATCCTCAAAAGCATCACTGAACTAGTCACATTTCAATTCCAAATCTTCTTTATTTCTTTATCCTTTGTTATTCCTTCAATAGAATCACCTTGATCATCCAATCATTTACCTTTCTCTGGCATTGTCAATCTTCTAATCTTAGTGCTTCTTCTTTTATAATTCTTACTGTTTGCTAAGTTGTCAAGGAATATCTTTGCCATATCATATATTTCTTCTTCCATTCATCTTGATGCCAAATTACCTTTTGTGAATCCTTTCTAATTCTTTGTGCCATTACAATTGGTTTTATTTTGCTCATCTATTACAAATCTGTTCTTATCCACTCCATTCTTCATTGTAAATTCTATATTTTCCCAATACTTTTCTAGGGCTCTTCCAACGCTAGCAACCCTAATTCTAGGCTTCATATTTACTCTGCTAATCTTCGTGATAACAAACTAAACTACATAAGTATACTTGCTTGCAGATTGCCTTGAACTTTGGTGTTCGATCTCCTCACTCGCACACCTTCTATTCTTCACTGAATTTCTTCGGATCTTACTTTCAAACTTGCTTCTATATACTACTATCGAATTGCCTCATCATCAGTGCTTGGTCTGAAGGCCAACTTATTTCTTCACTCTTACTTGTTCACTCTTGTAAATTGCCTCTCATTCGGTGGTCTATTGTCACCACTTCTTTGATGCAATGCTAACCACCTCACATCAGTGATGTGAGAATAGCCTCAATGTCTTGGGTTATCTTCCACCTAACACCACAAATGTTGGAAGTAAACTAATCTTTCCTCTGGGACACCTCCTTGATGGATCAGCTGCAATGTGACACATGCACAAAGTTTATATGAATCACTCACAGAATAAATAACTTGCAATACAGCCAATGCACAAGGATCTATGAGCCACTCTAAAACTCTAAATGGATCACCTATAGTGTGAACAATGCACAAGAATCTGTAAGCCACTTCTTTGAATGGAACACCTGTAGTGCAATCAATGCACAAGAATCTGTGAGCCACTCCTCTGAATGGGTCACCTGCAATGCAACTAATCCACAAGAATCTATAAGACATTCCCTTAAATATATCACATGCAATGCAATCAATGCACAAGAACCTATGAATCACTTCTCTGAATGGATCACCTATAGTGCAACTAATTCACAAACTTCTTCTACGATGGGGTTATCACTCACTCCAGCAATAACCTTAGCTCTGATACCATCTGATGCAACACGGAAGGAGGGTCGAATTAAGGATTGTCCAGCCATGCAGCAACTAATTCACAAACTTCTTCTACGATGGGGTTATCACTCACTCCAGCAATAACCTTAGCTCTGATACCATCTGATGCAACACGGAAGGAGGGTCGAATTAAGGATTGTCCAGCCATGCAGCTTCAACATCAATACACACAATCCATGCACAGTGATACTCAAAGCCAACACAATCTTATGAAAATAATTTGAATTCAATACATAAATGTTCAATAATTAGAAATACATCAATAGTTTCTGCTGCAATGGACTTACAACATTCTAGACTTCAGTCATGATTTAGAATACAAATTCAGCACTTTCACATGAGTGCAGCCACAATTATTGACTTCCACAAACTGATTCCGACTTGTCTAAATTCTGTTCTTCTCTAGTGGACACTACTTGGTTCTTGGAGCTCTCATTTTCCTCCGGCTGCCCTTTCACATATGAACTTGCCCTTCTCATATAGGTATAGAAGGTACTTAGTTGGCCAGAATGAAAATTATGATTCCTATTCCAATGTTCTTCTAAGCACAACGCTCTGTGGGACCAATAAAGCTTCCCAAGTGATTATTCTTGGCACAGGACCCTAAATCTTGGCACACAACATGTAGCTCTCCATAAATTGATCAAGCATGCCACCAAGCATACATATCATGAAATATCAAACAGACATGTGGACATGCTTTAGGTGCTTTGTTGATGTTCTGGACAAAACTGCAAGGCCATATGATAAAAATGCAGTACTGCACAAATGATTCTTGTCTACTAGTCTGGCACACCAAACTGACTGAAAACAACTGCAAAATCAAATTGTGGCACACCAAAATGACTGAAAACAACTGCAAAATAAAACCAATTGAAAGGAAATATTTTTCGATTGATGCTCATGCAATATTGCTCATAGGCCACAGTAGACACAGTTTTCTACAAAGGAGGGAATTTAGATATCTGCTCAGATACTAAGACAAATATTGTTCTCTCATTCTCAATTTGCACCTTCTAAAATATAGCATTGTAAACAATTTCTGTACAGTAACCTAAACCAGCCTTGCAGTGAGCAAAATCTACAATATCTTATGTCAAGAAATCTCAAAAATAAAAAAGCAATTTATTTCATAAAAAATTCTAAGTATTATGGCAATAGTATCTACCCCTTTACTTATGATCTTTTATACAAGTATCCTCTGATTCTCACACCAGTCATTAATAATTTAATCTTCATCTTCCATGATGACTATTGCCCAGGACTGCAATGTATTCCTTCTGCAAACTGCACACAAACAAATGCACCGCCAGTGCCTAGAAGATAGAAATTATTTGTGGGACTTTAAAAGGCTGCTAGATTCAATCTGGAATATAGCTTCACAGTCTCAATGAAAGACCAAAGTAATTAAGTACTCTAGCAGAACAGGAGGTTGACTGTACAAAAATCCCATTCACCTAGCATCATATTTTCAGACAAAGCATAGATTTATTCCAGAGATCATCAAAGGGCATTCTTAGAATGCAGAACTACAAAATCATACTAAATCTAGCTCTTCCACTGAAATTCATATTCAACAAATAATTATTTCATGATGGCATCTCTTATATTCTGAAATATAAGTGAGAAATCCTCTACGTTACTTCATTGGCTCACACAATCTCTTCACCCTTGTCATGTTCCCAATTTTAATTGGGACCCAATTCAAATGTTGGTAGGAATAATAGAGTTTCTTAACTCTAGATAAATTAAATACACATTTAAATTATATTAAATATTAATAAATATCAAATTTAAATTATTAAAAATAATATTTAAATTAAGGTCTGGACCTATATTCTGAGCCAACCCATTTGGGAAGGCATTCGATTGGAGTGTATTTATATTGGTTTCAAGGATGGAGGGTGGCATCACGATTTGGATTTGGAGCATAGCTTCTAGGCTTTCAGGGATGTAGCCCCCTGCCAGTCAACCAGGTGGGACGACACCCCCACGCTGGCAACTCGTGAATTCCATTATTCGCATATTCCACAGCTTGATATCAATCGCCGCATCTTAGCAGGGATTTACTCGACGCATATACACTCTCATCCTTGGCCACCAATATCTTGCCGCATCAAATAGAAGGGACCGCCTCATATTGACCCGAGCTCATCCCGGGCATCTTGAGACCATTCATAGGAGCATCGCTTCAAGACCAGCAACACCCAAAGGACCGAGTGAACACATAGTGGAGAGATTTGATAAGGTAAGTCTGAATATTCACGGGAGTCACCATGAATAGAAGATCATTTGGTGGGCGACAATCGATTGGCGATTGGCTGGCAGAGCCTATCGGTTCTTTGCCATCAATTTTGATTTCATACATCCACTAGTACGCGGATACTTAGGAAAGCAGGCATTCACGGGGCATCGAGAGATACTGGTGATTTGAGAGCCTAATGGATTGCCTCGTACTACCAATGAGCATCATCTATTTTAGTCATATATCCGAGTAATTTCCAATACATTGGAACTGTTATATAATCATGAGGGACTGAAGAGCGATACCTGTGTAAAGTCTTTACTACACACTGGGAGTGATAGATACACACATACATCTACATCTGTGGTATTATGTCATGTTGTTCATCACTGTGGATCATTTTGGAATTGGTATATTTTATGATGAATGTCGCAATTAACTCAACAATCATACAAATTAGTTTTTAGACTGTGTACACATTCTTTGCCAGTTTGTTTATGAAACCATCTCTATTATTATTTACGACTATGTGTTTGGGTTAACTGATTATTCGTTGCATTTCCTCAATTGTTGGGAATCAAATCTGGGCCAACACCTTACAGTGGTATCAAAGCCTTGATCCTGCCAGCCTATGGATCCATTTGTGGAAAGAATTCGGTGAAAGAGCATGGATTGGCAATTGAAGCTCCGACCTCAGATAAAGGACATAGATCTTGTTCAAGAGCAGTATGAGACTGAAGCCTCCGAAATTTTGGGCCAATACCAAAGCTTGTCTGATCATGCAAAGGCTTGTATTCCCCTTGATATGTACTTGAGAGGACACGAGTCCTACTACTCCCACAAAAGAGGACTATATGACTACATAAGACGAAAGAAGAAAGAGGAGGAAGACTCAGAAACTACCAAGGAAAGGATTAAAGAGCCGAAGCCAGAAGAATCACTTTTGAAACAAGAAGAGCCCAAAGTGATGGAACTTGAGCCAAATGTACAAGAGGAGGAAGTCATAGAATTGATTGAGCCCCTTGAAGACACTGAAGTTGAGCAGAAAGAAGGATCAGAGTTTCAAGCTATCAAACAGGAGGACACCTCAATGACAAAGAGAGTAAGGTGCAGGAAACATCAACCCAAATTCAAGGTATGGACATAAATGCATCATGTGATTATGATGATTCACAGCATATGGGACCATAGAACACTATGCAGCATATTAGATGTGATGATGTGATTGAGTTGTTTAAGATTGAGTGCCACGAAAAAGAATTGCAAGTCTATCAAGGAAACCCCATGATTATGCACTCTAATTACACGGGGGTGGGCCAAGAAACATTTACACTCCCTTGTTCCAAGATTGATCAAATCATTGATGGAGTTTGGATGAGAGATGTCTATCTCATCTTGAGGCTACATAGCGGTATTCTTCAACA